>CM065917.1:44844229-45156573 GCA_033439105.1 Magallana nippona | reverse complement strand
GTTTTAGGAAAATTTCACCAAACTCGGACTTAATTTTCTCGCATAAAAATGATAAAGGAATTGCACGTTTAATTACATCTGTTTCTACATCTTTCTAAAAAAAAAAAAGAGGGGGGTGCAGGCGTTTCCTCCGCGGTACACATCGCAGCTTCTGAGATTACTTCAACATTAGAGCATCTGGGGGTCCTTCGACAGCATATGTCGTACTTTTCTTCGTGTTCGGTGGAATTGCGCGAATCAATTTCAATCACCGTCGTCAACAGGGTTTCAAATGTGGCAGGGTTCGTGTTAAAGGGACTTGGACACGATTTGAGCTCAAATTTTTCACAATTTATTTTTTTCATTTTTAAGGTCTTCCGTTTCCAACGGAAGACCTTTCTATTATTGTGCTGGTTAAGATTATTCTTATTAAGGTCTTCCGTCTTCAGCGGAAGACCTTACTGTTATTCTACTGTTTCTCATTCTTCTATTATTTAAATATTCTTCTTGGTAGACACCCTTAATTTCTCAGCCATTTCTCCATCGATTTTAATGATTTTTACAGGGATGATGTCTTAGGTGAACCTCTCATTGCATACAACTTTTTGTCTGAAAATTCAACTCCGCTTCTGAATTATCTCCCTTTTTCATGTATTTTGGGACATGATATTGTCCACGCATCTCCTCAGAAACCGTTATAGTTAAAGACTTGAAATTTATGTGCAAGATAGAGTGGTTATGGTAGATTTGCATGCTTGTTTTAGATTTGACTAGAAATCATTGTCCTGGAAGCTCGCCTGAACCTGAAAATGTTGATGTTAACTTTTTTGACAGTTTTTTGGGAAATTTGAGATTTGATCACGAATATCTTTCTTGTCATAAATATTTTGTTAACATATGTAGAACATTAAAAGTTTATATAAACAAGACCTTTCAACTGACACCAAGCAAAAGGGGCTGACCCCTCATATTAGGGGTCCAGAAGGGTCTAAAGTCTTTCATCTATATCTCTTTAATAAGAAACATTTTGTAATGTGATATAGAAGCAAAAATGTTAATCTTCTAGCTCTTTATCTACGCATGTTAAAAGTTTTCGGATATGTTACATAATTAGGGGTTTTGAGGGGCTAGAAGTCCAATATTTTGATCATTTATATCTTAAAAAGGAGAAATATTTTGAAAAGCATTATATAAGAGAAGATGCTAAGAATAGTGTTCGTAATAAAATTTAACCATCAAAGTTTCGTCAAATGGACCCTACAGGGAGATAAAGGGTCGGCCCCTAAAGCAATCTTTCCCCAAATATCTCAAGAACGGTAACACATTTCTGAACACTTAATGAACAAAATGTGTTTAAAATAATAAGATCTTTCAGTTGATATCAAGAAAAAGGGGCTGAAAAAAAAAAAAAAAAAAAAAAAAGGAAAAAAGATAAAGAAATAGAAGAAAATTGTCTGTTCAGAATCAAGAGATCTTTTTTTTTTTTTCTTTTTACAAATCATTTAGCTGGTAAATAGCAAAATAAAGGTCATACATGTATCTCAACTTCTAAAATTGGAAGGAAGACCTCCTCGTTGCTCGCAACGAGATCGTGTCTAGTTTTTCTTTTTTTTTCCTAGACGCGAACTTTGAAGCTTCATATCTTGCTCATTTCTAAACGGTTTTTGCTCAAATTTTCAGGGCTAATAGACTTTACAAAACACTATCTAAAACATCTCATAAACTTTAAAATTCCTCTTCCGTTAACGAGTTATTCCCCTTTGAAATTTTTTTAGGGCCTTTGGTTTCCAGACAAAGGCTCTTAGACTATAATAGCAGGGAATGGGAATCCAACGAATTTGAATAATAGAGGCATTGAAGTTGTGCACATCGGTTTTTGTTTTGGGATTTCGTTTTTTATTTAGAAAAAGGTATGGGATCAAAAACGGGATTCGAAAAAGTGCGAAAATTTACACATATTTTCCTTTGTATCTTTTAAATAAAAAAATATTTTGTTAAAACATGTAGAATAAAAGTTGTGCAGAATTTCAAGGGCTTTCATTTGATACTATTGAAAAAAGGCTGGCCCCTTACATAAGGGGCCAACAGCCCTTGAAACTCTTTGCTTTATAACTCAAAAACGGTTAAGATTTCGATATGGCTGTCGCTGGAAAAGTTGTTCATTGGGATCTTATCAATGTCGTTACTATGTTATTTTGTTAGGGTATTGCTTAATTTGAGTGTAAAAAGCTTTACTTGTTAACATGTACCTGTTTTCATTTGGCAAGTTAACGAAAAGTCTTTGAGCATACAACTGACATAAAGTTATCACAGAAAGTGTACCTGTTTATACAGGATGCTTTAATTCATAAGAAAAGGTTTTTTATTACAGTATATATGCTTTTATGTGAGGATTATAAGCCAATTTTGTTAAGTTTTTAGAGTGAAAAATCCTATAAACATAATAAACACAAAATATAAACATTCTTTTTTAGTAAGACACAAATTACGGATTAAAAAAATTCTTTGTTATACTGCATGTATTTAAAATCTTTCTGGGATCTGAGCTGTGTGTGTGTATACCATTACGTAACCTATCCCTCGCCCGCGGCCGAGGAGATCGGTCGCGGCTTGACTACCCAGCCGTCAGCGATTATCTAATACACAAGATTCTCGTCTTCATATATGGGTTGATTTAGCCGCAAACACATAGAATTTTTTTAATTTTGATTACATATAAAAGTTTATTCTTTTTAAATTAAATTAAACGGTAGAGTGTTAATTAAGAAATCGTTCTGAAATCTAATAAAAATATATTATTCCAAATCAGAAGCATCGTCAGTCATAGATCAATGTTGGTTTAGTAAGACTAAAAAGTTCTAAAAACTGTACAAGTAATGTTTAGGATTAGCACAAAAACCCACAAAGATTAAACCTTTAAAGACCGATAAAATAAGCTCCGTCTTCAATTTTTTCTGGTCAGTGTACCCCTGTCAATCAACTGAATCGAGGCCTCAGATTGGATGATAGAAAATGCATGATTGACATTCGTTTACTCGTCCTGTGTATACCACGTTTGGCGCTCGCGATGATCGTGCAATTAACTTTTGTCTTTTTTAATGCATACCTTGACGAAGAAAATACCTTCGACAGATTAAATTTTCTACTCTTGGAAATTGAAAGATATGAAGTAAAAATTTACTCGTACTTGCATGGTTATGTACCACACCTAACGCGCTGATCACCTATAGTCTAACTAAATCACGTGGCCCAGATCATCCATGAAAAATTTCTTTTATAATTAAATATGTTTGGGAATAATTGAGATTAAATAATTATATAAATATATGAAATATTTTGTCTACGATTTATTTTCTAGATCATCGGAGAAACTCTGTTGAGAGCATTTTAACACCCGTGCATAAAGACAATATACACAAGCGACCATGTTTCCCTCGGGGCTTCACACCTGAACACCTGAAGTAAACCGACCGGTTAAAAACCTCGGCCTCTAACGGGCTTGACCGTTCCATGTAAAATCGACTTGTGTTTCAACTGAGGATTAATTTATGTATCCATGATTATTTCCGTTAATTTATGCTGAGAGTTTTTACAGACTTCGAAGAAAGTAGAGGAAATATTCTTAGAGTTGCGCGCGTGAGAGAGAGAGATAGAGAGAGAGAGAGAGAGAGAGAGAGAGAGAGAGAGAGAGAGAGAGAGAGAGAGAGAGAGAGAGAGAGAGAGAGATCAAAATTGGAAGCATTATTTAGCAGGGTATACAAAGTAAAAATGAATTCAAAAAATTAAATATTCTCCGAGCGTTCAAGGCAGTCAAAAAAATCAAATCAAATTAAAATCAATGTTCCGTGTTACAATGTTACATGTATGCGGTAGGTGCTGGCACGATAAAAGAAATGTACGGAATTGAGGGATTGGGTGATTTTTTAAAAGAATATTCACATGAGTTTTAAACATTTTTTGTTTTGATTCTAGCGATCACATAATCACTTTTGTATTACTTCTACATGGCCGTTTGTTTCATTGTGAAAACGAACTCAATGCTGTGTTGACCACCCCTGCTAAGTGCTGATATGCTGATTTTTTTCAAAACTGGCGAAAAGGAATCCAAATGTGGCATATATCAATTTTTGGTGACCTATTGTGTGTAAAATTTTCCAACCCGTTCGTTTATTCGATCAGCCTGTGTTATTCTATCCTACATGCGACCAAAAATAATATAGCCCCAGTTTATTTATGGCTGCAGATCATCAATTGATATGTAATTGAGTAAACACTTAGAAGGGTGCTTTCACTGTAGTGGTCAATTGTTAAACAATTAGATATCTAGTCTAACTCGAAGTCAGTCATCTTAATTCACGTTAAAGGTGCGATATCGTAATCTGAGAATGGGGCTAATAAATTAAACTGTTGAACACGCTAATCTTCTATAGTTATGAACAGAATAAAATAAATATTATAAGTTAAAAGTTTTAAGTCAAAGATCTTAAATAAAATTGGTTCTCTGGATTAGAAGTTAGGAAATACGATTATATGATGCAATGTAGTCTGTTGCCATAGAAATCATTAGAGTACTGCAAGTGTCGACAGTTTCTTATTTCTTTGAAAGACCATAGTTGACTTGGCTTACAAATAATAATATAGCGACATATTTTCCTCCCAAAAATATATGCACTTCTTAAAGTTACAATTAAGTGAGATAAATATGTGTTCTTGGAGATTTGATTTATTTTTATATGCACATTGATTAAAAACATTTTATTGAAGCTGTGTAGTATGAGATAGTAAGGCAACTTAATTGACTGAAAACCAAGCAGAATATTTTATTTTTATATCTGGCCTGTCAAAATAGGAGATTGTAAACTTGTAGCTTGTTAACTCAGAAATAGTCTAGAACAAAAGAAATAATGTCTTTATGGCTTTTGCTCCTCTTCTTATTTATGTGTATGAGTCCGTAAAGGTATTTTTGTTTTGTTTCATCATATAAAAAAGTGTTGTTTTTTTTAACCTCAAACTTAAAACTGTAGAAATTCAGTATCTTAACTTTTCAAAAGCTTTGATACCTTATCACTTGGAAATCATGTAGCGATGCAAATTGTCAAATGTCAATGAGGAGACATCGTCAGAACCCACGGGTTTCCTATCCGTTATACTGCTTTTAAGATAGTGTAACGGACAGAAAACTCGTGGGTTCCAAGTGCAAATGTGCATACAATGCATTGGTCAATACATGTATATTTAAAAAGTACAAAATATGAATAACTAACACATATACATGTACATGTATATGTGATTTGATAGAAATGATAGTAAAACATAGGTCGTTCTTTGTGCCGCACGTAAGTGGCGAAAAGGATTTTTATACCCCCCGCAAACGAATTCTGGGGGGGGGGGGGGGGGTATATAGGAATCACCTTATATAGGAATCACATTGGAAATTATTACTTCACACAAATATTGCTTATAACCTGACAGTCTGTAACGACCTTGATGCAAGGTCATCTGGGCAAGGTCACTGGCAGGAAAAGTGCAAAATTCGTGTCCTGACCATATTCTAGTTTCTTATGCAGAAACATTGGAAGTTCTTACTTCATACAAAGATTGATTATGACCTGAGGGTGTGTCATGACCTTGACCCAAGATCATTTGGACAAGATCAAGGAAACTGACAGGAAATGTTCAAAATTCGTGTCTGGTTTATATAACTTTTATGGAAAAACATTGAAGGTTCTAATTCACACAAAGATGGCTTATAACCTGAGGGAGTGTAATGATTTGTCCCAAGGTCATTTTGGCAAATTCAAGGTCAGTGGAAGAAAAATTTCATAATCTTAATAGAAATGATCAGAAGCTAAAATTTGACACAAAGATTGCTTGTGATCTGTAAATATGTTCTGACTTGAGCTTTGGTCATTTGTGCAAGTTCAGTGTCACAATAAGAAATAGAAGCATCAATTATTTTCTAGTAGAGAAATAGTTGAGTTATGATTTTCTCTAAGCGGGGGTATCATTTGTTAGCTTGCTCACAGTACCTCAGGCATCCCCCCCCCCCCCACACACACACCACACTTTTAAAGAGAAAACATTTTTTTTTTTAGCAAATTTAAAACAAAAGCATATTAAACAATAGAAGATAGAGCTGCCTCACAGCTCCCCCTCCACTACCACCACCACGGATTAGGACTTTGAAGATTTGCTTGTCAAGATTTCGGATAAATATGTTCCCCCTAGCAAAAACGATGCTGAGTGGCTGTATGGCCTAACGTTATACGGAGAGTTGTCCCCCCTGCTGAGCACCTCTCGTATAGCGCACCCTAAGGCGGGAGAAGGCGTCATCGTTTATTTACAATTTGTGTTCGTTTCAATTGTTTAATTTTAACACTGCCCTTTACATAAATTATTCCCTTAGTAAGCAGTAGAGCTTTAAGTATGAGTACAGGGAAATGTTTATCAGACATAACACTGTTTGTTTCATGCATTAGCGCAGTGGAATTTGTGTTGATTACACTTTGATATAAGGCTAGGCCCAGTTTGTATCACGTAATCAGTTGTACATAAACGTATTTATCACTTTGTGTTTGTGTTCGGAATAATTATATACATGTACATATATGATGTTTTTTCTAAAATTATGGAGAACTTGCCTGGTATAAACATAATACTTTGAAATTGAGCCTCGTTTTCGATTTTCTGAACGTACTTTTATCATGTTGAAAGTCTAATCAGATTAAAACAATCCCTCTTCTAATACTCGTCAGGGTCTGATAGGTATCGACAACAGGTCATCTTTACAAGACCTTCACATTTGCATACAATCTAAATATACTCCTACTTACCAAAGGCATACCTTTATATGTTTAATGTTACGTGCATATCTTCAATACTTATTGTGGAGGTTACATATAAATGGACATGAATTAATTTGTCTGTCTCCTTTGAAGAGTTCCTATTGATTTTGTAAAGCTCTGATTGGTCAGAGGTAATGGTCGTGTGAAGATGACCTCCAATCAATACCTGTCAGGCCTTGACAAGTGCAAGGAAAAGGGGGTGGTTTTTATCGGACTGTTTGACAATCCTTTCTCGACTCGAAGCTGCAACGGAAGACCTCTTCCTTGCTTTGCAACGAACACGTCTCTAGTTATTGTCTATAATGGTTAATATGGATGTTTAAATGCTTTGTCAAAATTTGAAAGTCAAATATAGGGTTACAAGCAAGTTAATGAGGTTAGAGTTCTATGTTTTGTAAACAAAGTTCTAGTCTTTGTATTGTTTACATATGCATTGTTTTGGTATAAGTTTCACTCTAATGTTGCTTTTTGTTGTAAATAAAAGTATTTAGGAACAAAATAAATTGTTGCCGCAAGTTATTATGCCAATAAAATTTCTTTACTTTTCAGTATTTGTAAACAAATATAAGACTTAAGCTTTGTTTACATAACACTGACCTCTTTCCTCAGTATCTCGCTTGTAACTTGATTTCTAGCATTGAAATTTTGGGGAATCATTTAAAATAAACAAATAAATCATTTGATACAGGAAAAAATAAAAATAATTTTTTTCATCTCAAATCGTGTCTAGGTCCCTTTAAAATCAATCACAGGTTCGTCCGAGGTACACATGCAAAGAATCGTGATTAAAATCCAAACCTCCAAAACCATATCGTCTTCTGTTCAACGTAATCTTCTACCGGTATATTCTGTTCGTGATATGTTTCTTATGCATTGCTGATGATGTTTTAAGGCACAATGTCCATTAAAATTTAAAAAAAAAAAATATATCGGGGTTTTGAAGTTCCATCCTGTCACCTTAACCGTGTTGACCGCAATGAATGAATTAAAGCTCATTTTTGCACATTTTCTAAAAAGGTTGCTGACGTCGATATTGGGGCCCTCAATGGGATGGGTTTTTTTTATTGCGCATTAAGACAAATGTTTAGCGATATCAAGTTAAAATACTAAGGCATCAAAGGAACCATTTAATGGCTAAATCATAGGTTAAAACAGATATCCCATACATAGTTTAACTGTTTTGTGGTGTTGTGTAAATTATACCATGGATTGAGATTCAGGACCCCGGGTAACCTCACTCGACTTCGTCTCGTGGGGTTAAACCCGGGGTCGTGACCAAACCATGGTATAATTTACACAACACCATAGAACAGTTAAACATGTATGGTATATCTATAAAATAAACAATATTTATCGAGAAGCAACTCAAAGATTTTTTTAGATAATTTGCCGTACGTTTTTTGTTGTTTTTTTTTTTTTTTTTTTTGTTTTTGTTTATTTTTTTTTTTTTTTTTATTTTTTTTTTTGGGGGGGGGGTCAAATTAAGTTAAAGAAACGCCCACAGTGGTTAAAGAAGACGTCATTTGAAAAACCATATGTTAAGGATGCTTTTACCAGCACTAACGTTAAAATACTAGTAATCACCTTCACTCGCCGTCATCAAAACTTTTGTCGCACGAAGTTTGCGAACTAATCAGACACAGTGGCTAAAGAAGACGTCATTTGAAAAACCATCTGTTAAGGATGCTTTTATCATCACTTACTTTTAGATTTTAGTAATCAACTTCACTCGCTGTCAGCAAAATTTTTGTCGCAAGAAGTTTGCGAACATCAGACACAGTGGCTAAAGAAGACGTCATTTGAAAAACCATCTGTTAAGGATGCTTTTACCATCACTAACGTTAAAATTCTAGCAATCAATTTTACTCCCCTTCATCAATTTTTTTTTTTCGCAAGAAGTTTGCGAACTAATCAGACAGCAAAGGCATTTCAAGAATTGAAAAACAAATATTATTTGCAAAAGATTTCAAAATCGAATGACATAACTTTATTACACTAATCTTTTTTCATGATACTATTTATATAGTTGATTATTAAAACAATAAATTATGTGTTATCGGATCCGTAACAGTAAACAACTAAAAGTGCGTTAAAGTGCGTGATTGTGGGAAAAGGTGTATGCCCCAAAATGTGTGATTTTGAGACAACGGTATATGAATTAAAGTGCGTTACTGCAAGGAGGGGGCTTAAGGACCAGCTAAAGAAGTCGTTTGATTAAACATTTCAAATCCATGATGATATTATCATTCATTAGTTAAAAGTTTAATAATTTGAAACATCAATAGATGTATAGCAGTTGCTCGAATCTAATGTCACATTAAACTGAAGCATGTTAAGATTTGAATGATTGGTTGGAAAACAAATAAAACGAAAACCATGTGCATCATGATTAAAGTAGAAAAATATCAAACGTATATATTTAAGGTCAAGATCTAGTAAATGATTCCAGAGTGTCTTTTTGGTGCTAGAAGGATTATGACATCATTATTGATTTGAAGAATCTTTTTCCCGTACATAGTGCTTGAAAGGAATTATGTAGAAAATTAAACAATTTCTTGAGATTCTATGTTAAATCATGGAAAAAGTAATCCCGATATCTATATTCAATTTGACATCATTTTAAAGAGGAGGTCAAGAGCTTGTTTAATTCTGTTTTTGGAGAGACTGTAGGCATTCTAGATATATTTTATTGGTCAAAAATGGACAAAACTCCGAAATTTGTTCCTTATTTCCTTCATATTTCATTAAAATTGACAGATTAAAACATGATTTTTCATTGTGTTTACCAAATATTTTAGCCCCGGTACACCATATCAAACAAAGCTATTATTATGAAGCATCATTGAAAGAATTTATATCTTAGATTTTAAAAAACCTGTAGGCACCTTTCATTTACTAGATCATGACCTTAACTGGCTTGATTAAAGATTGTAGTACATGTGCATTAAACTGAATAACTTTTACAAAAAATGTATATATACTAAAGCTACTTCATGATACAGTTAATATCACAAAGTTTGCGAACTAATCGGACAGCTAAGGCATTTCAAGAATTGAAAAAAAAATATTATTTGCAAAAGATTTCAAAATCGAATGACATTACTTTATTACATTAATCTTTTTTCATGTTACCATTTATATATTTTGATTATTAAAACAATAAATTATGTGTTATCGGATCCGTTACAGTAAACAACGTAAAGTGCGTTAAAGTGCGTGATTGTGGGGAAAAGGTATATGCCCCAAAATGTGTGATTTTGGGACAACGGTATATGAATTATAGTGCGTTACCTCAAGGAGGGGGATTAAGGACCAGCTAAAGAAGTCGTTTGATTAAACATTTCAAATCCATGATGATATCATCAAGCATTAGTTAAAAGTTTAATAATTTAAAACATCAATAGACGTATAGCAGTTGCTCGAATCTAATGTCAAATGAAACTGCAGCATGGCATCAAACAAGCGTGCTCTTATTCAAACCTGGAATTTTGATAATCTAATATTAAACATATACTTTATTAACTTATTAGAATATAAGGAAGCTTAGTCGATAATAAAATCAAACTCGAGGTATAAAACATAATAAAATATATTAATATACAATATATGATGATAATAATAATAATGTCATTTCCATTCTAGTTTTTTAAACAGCATTCGTGAACATGTAACAATGAAAATAATTCCAAGACATTTGTACTTCCGGATTAATTTCGGCCATCTTTAAGCTGCAATACAACGAATAATACTGGGTGAATCGGCCTCTAAATTTTAGTCTAGTTTATCTAAGCAGATACGCGCTGTTTAGAAAGTGATCTCTCAATCTTCACAAGATGAATCTGTTCCATTCAGTCAATTGAAAGGTGACTGAAAGGTAGCTGAAAAGTGACTGAATGGCACGTTTCATTCCGCCACCTTTCCAGACCATTCAGTTAACATTCAGTTGACTGAATGGTAGAGCTTCATCATGTGCTTTGCATTTACGTATTTTTAATGGTCATTTAATATGCATAAGAAAAGGGGAAAAAACACTCCAATTATCAATGAAAAATATGCTATTCTAATCATAACTTTCTTTATAGACGGACCAGACAGAATAACCATCACTCCAGAATCTATACTGAACATCAATAACAAATTAACAGTAAGGGAAGGGGAGACTATTGGTCCATTCGTTTGTACAGCGGATTGCAATCCACTGTGTGGTATAACGTGGGAAGTAAAAGACTCCGATGGATTCAGCGATGCACTTTCGGATACGAAGACGTTTTTGAAACAATCAGTTCATAGGAATATGCTGTTATTCCGATGCAAAGTAGATCGGGGAGACAAGACAGTTAGACAAGGATTTCAACTTGATGTCCAGTGTAAGTATTTTATCGGGACATTAACGTATTTACAATTTTGTTGTTATCATTCTCGAATGCCCCTTTACATTGTCTGTGTTCATTACAATATATACCGGGTACCTAATGGATTTGTATACAGTTTTGGGGAGAAAGTGGGTGATCTTCAAACATGATAATATCGATTTAATAAACAAACATTGCAATATTTTCGTTTAAGATTTGAATGATTGGTTGGAAAACAAATAACACGAAAACCATGTGCATCATGATTAAAGTAGAAAAATATCAAACGTATATATTTAAGGTCAAGATCTAGTAAATGATTCCAGAGTGTCTTTTTGGTGCTAGAAGGATTATGACATCATTATTGATTTGAAGAATCTTTTTCCCGTACATAAGGCTTGAAAGGAATTATGTAGAAAATTAAAAAACATTCTTGAGATTCTATGTTAAATCATGGAAAAAGTAATCCGGATTCCTATATTCAATTTGACATCATTTTAAAGAGGAGGTCAAGAGCTTGTTTAATTCTGTTTTTGGAGAGACTGTAGGCATTCTAGATATATTTTATTGGTCAAAAATGGACAAAACTCCGAAGTTTGTTCCTTAATTCCTTCATATTTCATTAAAATTGACAGATGAAAACATGATTTTTCATTGTGTTTACCAAATATTTTAGCCCATGTACACCCTATCAAACAAAGCTATTGTTATGAAGCATCATTGAAAGAATTTATATCTTAAATTTTAAAAAAACCTGTAGGCACCTTTATTTTACTAGATCATGACCTTAACTGGCTTGATTAAAGATTGTAGTACATATGCATCAAACTGAATAATGACTTTTACAAAAAATGTATATATACTAAAGCTACTTCATGATGAAGATAAAGACGTGCGATTTGGAGATCATTAAGAATATATAATAGTTTATTACAAAAATATAATAATAAACACATATCACATGAATATGGAGTGGATAGCTCTTTAATCAAACCCAAAACGGAACTAGTTTATGCCAAGTTTAGTGAAAGAGCTGCCCCACTCATAGATACGCGGTTTATCCAACATTATATCGTATATACATGAATGTAAAGTGTTACTGTATTAAGAAAATCAGCCAACGTGTTAACTTTTTGTTATGGCATATATATTATACTGTCTTGTTTTAATATGGTATTAATCAAACATTTTTTTAAAAAAAATTAAGTTTTAGATATTTTATTGATCAACATAATTTAAAATTGTAAAGAGTTCGTAGTTTCTGCTTTTAATTGCTAGCTTCAATGATTTTTAGCTCTTCAATGTAAGAAAATGTAATATAAACATATTACAGGAAACAAAACATCGTCAACATTTAAGGGATGACATTCTGAAAGATAAAACAATATGCAAACAACTTGGCTGACGAAAAATATTTCATCATTTTCTTTTCAGATTTAGATGATACTCTCTTGTATATCAATGACGGAATGAAAAGTAATGGCGAGTTGACAGAAAACACACCACTGAGAATATCGTGTCACGTGGATGGAAATCCCGCCCCCACAATACGTCTCAGTAGGGGTCAGGCATACACTAAACTCCTAGAGAGACAGGAGACGTGGCTGAACTATACCATAAACAAGGCTCAATGTACCGACACAGATATGTATACATGTAGCGGGACTTCTATAGGATTCAACAACACAGAAAAAGTATTCAACATCAACGTTCATTGTAAGAATCATTTCCATTCATTATTAAAGTCTACATTAGCTGGTATACAAATATAAAGAGAGATGGTTGAGAAAAAGAAGAAGTGGATCTGAAAGCTTGTTTGAAATACTATTTTCTTAAAGATAGGTCGAGTTATGTTAGTTTTAAAAATCTCAACATTAAAGACGAAGAGTCGAAACATATTATTTTACAGATAAAAAGTTTAATTCCATGTCACAAATTTATTTTCGTATGAATAACCAATAAAACTATTAATACTCGCTACTGAACTTTTACTGCAGAAGGTATATCAAAGTATTTGTATTAATTGTAATTTGCAGGTAACGCCAGATTTGATGATACCGGTAAATTTAAATCAACATATGGGTCAAAAAGTGGAACGGATATCATGATAAATGTTGCTGTTCCAATCATTGCTTACCCCCCTCCGCTGACATCTGACCTCACGTTGGACGGTCCTGTATCAGTGTCTGCTAAGATAACTATTTCCAGAGGAGACGTGTCCTACAAACACGTGATAGAAAGCGTCATCCCCGTGATGGATTATAATTATTTTGGAAACTACACACTGTCATACAAAGGACAAACAATAACTAGAGTCACAATTAACGCTGAAGGTAACTTTCACTTACAAATATTTCTACAATCAAAATTAACGCTGAAGGTAAATTACAATTAATATAAATTAAACATTATCGCACATGCCTTTTTTCTGGGTTTTTTTTTCGTGGGGGGATGGGGGTGGAGGATTCTTTTTTTTTTTTTTTTTTTTGCTTTTCATGTATACAGACTATCTTTTAATGGCATCAAATGAAATTTAAATATATACTTACTTTTTTTCTTTTATTTACATGTAAATGAACTTAAATTATGTCGTTCATTATTTTAATCCAGTTTTTTAAAATCTGTTTTTGTTATTTTGTTGATATACAGACGTACCACAGACCCCTTTTAACTTCACGGGATATTCCTACACCATCGGCTCTGTCAATTTGACCTGGGTGTCGGGTTTCAATGGTGGACAAGAGCAGTTTTTCATACTGTCTGAAATGGAAGGTCCCGACACCTGGAAAGTAATTGGAAACGTATCAGATCCGGGAGAAGGAAGACTGGTCCATTTCGATTGGGGATTTTTGCCCCCGGGTCAAGAATATTCGTTTGGAATACATAGTTGTAACAGGATAAACTGTTCTTTACTTTCTGCTGATACAAGAGTTACAGTGAAAGGTAAGCCATGAAAAATAAAACGTTACAAAATAAGTTTCGATAATTGAGATTTTCTCCTTTGCTCAGTTGTTTTATATTGTCTGCGAAAACTTTGTTTATGTAAATATCGTCAATGTTAAAAAATGATATGATCTTGACGTTAAATTTGGAAATATTTCAAAGTTTACAAATCATCTTTTATAACTTTCTCATTATAATGCTTTAAGTTATGTTTAACCTGAAATTCTATTTTTATAAGGAGGCTGGCTAGTGAAACACAATCAGTCATTTTAAGCAGTCAATGAGCACATTTAAAATGATTTTCTGTGAAGAATAAGTGCATTCACTACAAAATGTTTCATTCATTATATTGAATTTAGTTTGATAATTCAGAGTTGTATTATTCATTGATAAAATCAACATTAACAGAAAAAAGGTGTTAAATGAATGTATTGGCCCTACAGATACCTTTAATTAAAGGGAATTTTAATCAAATCAGAAACTGATAAGATTCGTTAGGCAAACAATAACTAGAGTCACAATTAACGCTGAAGGTAACTTTCACTTACAAATATTGATATTATCTTCATAAAAAAAGTTTTTGCTACTGTCGTTAGTTTAAATATGTTTCTTGTATTAGCCTTTTTAGAATATAAACCATTAAAATGTTGTTGATGAAATATTTTGAAAGTTAACGGATTTCAAAATATTTATTTATTGAAATCACTCAAATCTTTTTTAACATTCTTTTTTTTTTTACTGGTAATAGAGAGTTGTTTTATTTATTAACAATGTCAATTTATTTACACATAAATATTAGTCCTAAGGCTTGATTTGATATTTCATAGCTTTAACGTAATCATCTGTTCCTCATTTAACACCGATTAACACCGAGTGTTAAGTGAAAGTGAAAGTAAAGTTACATGTTGTTTACAACATATTGTAATATTGTGTAAATTTACTATACAGTGAAAGTAAAGTTACTTGTTTACAACATATTGTTATGTAATGTAAATCTACTAAACAATGAAATATTTTCCATTTTGATCAAACTACATTCGTTTGTAGATATTTACTTTACATGATAATGTGTGTAATACCCTTATATTTTTTTTCAAATATCTGAAATACTTAAAAGTATCTGCTAGCTGTAATGTTTAAAAAAATTTATTCGTAAATATGTATTTGATATTAACTGTGCACTCTTTATTTTATTACATCATCTTTTTCTTCCCCACGATCAGTGATTTTTTTCTTATGTTTCTCCAAATGAGTTTAAAAAATACAAAGTGTTTTCCATTCTTAAGTTTCAAAATATTTTGATGTTTAACACACTGTCGAAATAATAATGTCTTCAGTTTACCTTTTTTTCTAATAAGATTATAAATTTTAAAACAAATCGTGTTTTTTTTCAGATACTTTTTTAAAAACTTCGAATTCGGAAACAGCAGGTGCGTCCAAAATTTGAATAAAATAATTCCATTTGAAAAAATAAATATTAAGAAGACATGAATGATTTTTTTTAGCAAATGACACTAAAAAAATTGACGTGCTTTGCATTTTCAGATGATGAGACATCAAAAACATATATTGCTGTAATCTCTCTCCTTTCTTTTCTCTTGGGATTGACCTGGCTAATTGTGGCATTGTTTGTCACATATAAAAGACGATATCGCAATGGTCATCAGAACAGTAAACATGGCGAAGAAAGTATTCAACTTGAAGAAGCGCCAAATATGACAGAACATTACGATGATATACAGGGTACAGTTGTAGAAGGAACTTACACGGATGCAAATGGAGACAACAAAGAAGTAGAGGGAAATTACACAGAACTAGGTCAACGTGACCCAGAAACTCCTTACGAGGAGTTAAAAGCATGAATAGTGATACTGTTAAAGGAGAAGGTAATCTAAAGAACGTTGCATGGGAACCAAGCTCATCTGAAAAAAACAAAACAAAAACATTTGTACAATTTGCTTTCTGGAGTAATATACGAAATATCTGGATTATTTGATATAATCAATCCTGTATATAACGATTTTTTTTTCTATCCAAATAGTCAATGTTCAACACTGGGTCCCCTTTTTAACTGAATTTTTCCTTAGTCATATTTGATTACTGTTCTCAAGGTAATTGCATGCATTTATCTTATATTTTCAAACTTTGTTTTAAAAGAACGTATTGATCATTGACAAGAATCCATACAATGATGTAAATTGTTTTGAATGATTTATAAACCTTGTATTTCGAACATATCATAAAACACCGCAAACAAATCCTTGTGTTTTATAGATATATACTCTGTTCAATGCTAAGTCAGTAAATGAAGATTTAGTTATTCATATCTTGATTTCAAAGTTTTGTTTACAACCACTTTTATCATTGCATGTTAAGTTGTTTTTAAAACACATTTTACAAAAAAACGTGAATGTATCATAAGACATAAATAGCAATGCGGACGTAAATGCCATTTAGATATCAAAACTTAATGTTATGTTTTGCTTACATAACAAAATGTATGTAGATGATTGGGATAAACGGATTTATAAATTGCGCATATATTTAAAGAGAAACACGTGAACTATTGTTTAAGAAAGAGACAAGTTTTACCAATATTTGTAGATACAGGCTTTGACGTCACCTGAGTCCCATATCTCTCAGATTGACATGTCAGAGAGTCTCATGTTTGCATTTTAAGTTGTTTCATTTTGAAGTCTAAACCCTAATTGGAGACTGCTCTGACAGTTACTCTGCTTTTCTTGTTTGATGTTAGAAAAATATTCATTCATTAAAAGGGGTTTTGGGGGTTCAAGAGTCGGACTAATCTCGGATTATTTAAACCTTTGCTCCAGCGGCCAATAATTTTGGTAAAAAGAGACCCACAGGCCTTTAATGCTCAATATTTTAGTATATTCACATTTTCATTTATAATGCACAGAAAATGTATACAGCTTGTTTTCTACAGGTATACACTGTAATGATATTAAAGTAGAATTCCTAAAATAAAACATATATTTAATTCAATATTGCCAAGTGACAATTTACCATATTGTTTTCAAAATAAATTTAGAATTATCAATATAGGACACACAGCAATTACCTTAAGTAAAAATATATGTTCGATATATGACCATATTTATACCCCCCCCCCTCCCGATAAAATAAAAACCTTCAACTTCTGCCGCATGGCTTGGGCAGTGAATTCACAATTAAACACCAGGACATTGTGAACATTATAGCAATGCACGACTTTATCTCCCTTGACTGTGATAGTACATTAAAAAATATCAAATCAATATATTTTCACTATTCGACCATATTGACCTCACCATTTTGCCTGAAAGCCTGACCAAGGGACGATGGATTTCGCAATTTTAGTAGAGGAGAAGATTGTTTAAAACTTAATATGCTTTTGCTATATGGACATTTTGACCCTGTCCATGGGCCTGAACCCCTGACTCAGGGGTCATGAATTTCACCATTTGGTAGAAAGGCTCATGGACATCATAACTATGCAAAAAGTTTTTTCCCAAACATGTATGGGAGTAGAGAATATTTTTTAAGATTAAATACATTTTCACATGTTGGCCCGACCCCAAGGCCTGATCCTCTGACCCAGGGGTCATGAATTTCAAAATTTTAAAGGGACTCGTGGACATCATAACCATGCATTTAGTTTTTCTCAAATATATATGGGAGTAGAGAAGAAGAATAGGATCTGATCCCCTGACCCAGGGATCATGGATTTCAGATTTTTTTGTAGAGGGCCTCATGGACATGATAATTATGCATTTAGTTTTTCTCGAATATATATGAGAGTAGAGAAAAAGAGTTTTAAGATTTTATGTTTTTACTGTATGGCCATATTGGCCCCACCTTAGGGCCTGGACCCCTGACCTAGGGGTCATGAATTTCACTTATTTGGTAGAGTACTTCGTGGCAATCATAATCATGCATTTAGCCCCCCCCCCCCCCTCGCATGTGTGGGCACAGAGATGAAGATGTTTAAAAAATTGGCTTTTTTGCATATTTTGCCCCACCTGTGGCACCCCGGGTGGTAGAGCCCTGAATGTTACAATTTAGATTTCTCTTACCATAGAGCTGTTTCGCACAAAAAATGGTTACAATTGGGCTTGTAGTCTTCAAGAAGAAGTTCAATATGTAAACTGAGTAACTCAGGTGACCTAAAAAGATTGACAATAAATACACGTTTATTTGGTTTGTCTCTCCCGGTCTTTATGCCAATTAGCAATATTAATGAAAGATATGTCGTTACAAATTGATAATTACAAACAAGCTGAATAAGTGTATAGATAAAACATTATCAAATTTACTGTGTGCAAACATACTTTGTTTAAAAAATCAAAAAAAAAATCGAAGGTTTATACACTTCGTACAAAAATGAAATATCACTAGTTGGTGTAAGAGGTACGCATCGTCTTTTATATTAAAAAAGAACATTTTAAATATTGTTGAATTATCAATTATTTACTATTTGCCCTTTTTCTGCTTAATTATATTTCTTTGGTGTATGTATAGACTGTTGTTGAGTTTAATGTGTAACTTATCAAGTCGATTAAACAAAGACTGCGTTATTTGTAACACATCAATCAGAGAAAAGCTTAAAGATCGCTAAGTGATGTGTGTTTTTACTTACCAAATGATCTTCTTTAATGTCGGAGGGAGCAGATCTACTAAACGGGTAATATCTGTTGCATAACCAATAATTTATGATTTCCCTTTTGTCTAATTGTTTGGACTCGCTTGTCATTGGTGTATATATTTATATGAAGTCTGAAAATTCCAACATGTTTTTGAGGTACATTTTTTTTTTACTTTATATATTCATGAAAGTCAGCTTATCATTTTGCATTGCTTGAATATGAATTTATTCAAATACTTTATCTCTGAATAAGGTTCTTTAAATTGTTATCAAATCAATTTTGTATATATGCTTGAATTGATGATTACTTAAAATAAAAAAAAAATCATTGTTATTTCTCTTACACGCATGACTTCTATTCATTCTTTGTAAATAGAAACTAAGGCGACCGATAAATTGTATCCTTACCATCCGTGTTTGAACGGAATTATTAAGAATGTCACTCACCAGTTCCTTGTTTTATTGTAATTCATCATCCGGTAAAACAGAGACAACAAATTCTGCAGTAGTGCTTCATATTGATGTGTTGGTACTGATTAGTCTACATTTAAGGAAGTTGGTAAGTTTTGTTGTTGTTGATGAAACTGCTTTTTAAAGAGTTTCGGAAAGTTGATCCGATGTTACGTACAAATTTCAAAAATGCATATGCATATAATGCTGTAGCATAGTGTTCATGTGCATTATTCCAGTATTGATTGCTTTACACACGAGAGCTTAATTGTAAACAGCATGCTTTTATGTGGTAGGCGGACAGATGTATGGCATGTTGTAAATGTTGGTTTTCCTTGGTATTCTAATAGAATATTGTCATAAAAATATATACAATAGTAAAATTTGAATTATAAAGATGAAGAAACAAGAAAAACATGGAACAATTTTTTGACAACATGTAGGTAAAAACATTGCACATGCAACACCTAAACCATTACAAAAATGATGCAAGGAACATAACTTGTATTAGCTTTCTACGTGGAATTTATATCAAGTAAAAACAAATGTGTATGGGAAATATAAAAACTGTTTTTAAACAGTTAACGTTATGATTACCCGAAAAGTAAATTGATACCAAGTAGTTCAGCACTGATAAAAAAGTTGAAAACAATTATAAATTAAGAAGTTGAATTGAATGCAGCTTTTATAATCGTTATATCACTGACATATTTACAGCCAATCCCATTTGTAGATACCTTGCGTTTTATAGTTTATCTGAAATGCATCATAAATATATTGGCAAGTGATGGAGACGATCCTCATTAAATTTGCATTTCCATGATTTTATTGACCTTTGGTCAAAAATCTCATTTCCAAAAAGAAATTTCTGAAATTGAATGATTTTACGAAAAACAAAATGAATGTAAATCACACATTTAATACAGGTATATACATGTATTAGCATTGAAATGTTTATATTTTGAAATATACACTGTACTACATGTATATTTATTCAATTGTAATACATTTATAGGGATGTCTATCAAGACGTTTTGAATAAGTTAATCTCAATGTTAGGCAAAATCATCTATATAAATTTATCAACAGGCGATTACTATATGATGTATGCTCAAATTTTCGTAATCGACAAAAAGTTGTAACTAATCTAAAAAAAAACCTGACGTAAGCTTAAAGTTTATTTGCAAAATCTTTATTTAATATTCAACTTTAATTTTGTTTTTTGAATATTTAGAAATGTCTGCAATGCACGGTAATTTACATCTAACACATCACGATTGAAATGCTGTTTTGCAAGATTGACCCAAGAACAAAAAAATACATATAAAAAAGACGAGAGTACATTGTTCATTAGTGCGATGTTATGAATGTACTTCTGAATTAATCACTTCTATAATGCACACATTTATGGTATAAATTTAGAGAAAACAACACTTAGCAGTGTACTTGTGTTTCAACAGATGTTCATATCCTTATCAACAGTATTACTACAGTTTTTTAATGCTTAGGAAGTACAAGTGAGTCATTTAAGTAAGTGCTTCACTCACTGTGACCAGTACACCAGTAGCATTCTTTGTCACTTAAAAAAAACCACTTCGTCACTTAAGAAATAAAACATGAGCAATGCTTAATGGGGTTTTGTTCTAATTCCCATTTCATTAAAATAAAATCAAATATCGTTTAATCTCAGTCATAAAATATCCTTTATTGATATTAAAAAAAAGATTGGGTCGCTTTCTTTACCTCGATTGTATCCGAGCCCCACATGATCAAATTTCCCTTTTAATGAAAATGTATAATAATAGTAGTGCATCTGCAGTCGGGTCTGGATTACCGACAAACTAAAGATGAAACCATCACATTTTTTTCATTGTGATTGACCACTAAATGTTGTTCAAATTCACTTTTGAATTGCGCCTTCTGTGAATTGTGACTTGCACTCTAAGTTGCCATTGCTGTGTTTACAGCTTGCTACCTTTGATTAGAATACTATATATTATAAAAATACTATACATTATTTACATACTGACAATAGCAAGTTTTGGGGATGGTAAATTAGTTACTGTTGATTGGGACAGTGAACGTGTTATAGTCCAAATGGTCAGAAAATATATATTCATTAAAATAAATATTTTTAGTTTCTTCAATTTTTGTGCGCATTTCGTGTTAAATGACATAAAGAGTACCATCATATAAATAACTGGTGTGCTCCCTACATGTATGAGGGTTTGATCCTGATATTGGTTAAATTTTATAAACAAGTAATCAATGTATTTGTACACCTAAATTGATTTCAGTGAAATGTACAGTTAACAACACGATCGGTTTGTGTTTCATTAACTGATGTAAATATGATGTTTTAAAAAATTTAAACTGATTTATTTTTTCTTCGCTTCAATTTTGTAGACTCTTTTTAAATATAAAGGGTGAAATTTGAAATATAACAAATTAGAAATTTTGGCTATATTTGAGCCACCAGCTTTAAAAAAAAACAAGGACATTGAGATTTGTTCTCTCTTGCATCATGAATATCTATATTTGTACTATGTATCTTATGTGTGTAATGTCCTGAAAATTTAAAAATAAACCTGTCCTGTGACTTTAAGTTTGCATTATGATCCACCTTTAAAACTGTGTATTTTGGCGCTAACTGAATGAGATTGATTACCATTGCAACCAAGGTAATAGACAGTATTTTGATGTTGGGTAATGTCATACATTATGAGTATCAATCACCCGAAAATTTTTCAGGAAAATCTGAGATGGTGTTTTCCATGGCCCTACAGTAATATGTGGTCTTTACAGAGAATTGATGTTAAACTTTGAAATGACCGTGTCGATTGTCACAACACTATATGAGATTTAAATCGAATACTGATAGTTAGTAGTTCCGATTACAATTCACCATTGATAAATTACTTTGTAACTATAACATGGTAAACATTGTCTAATAGGACTATGCTCAATAAAGGTTAAAACTTTTAAAAAAGATAAATTACAAAGTTAAAAATGTGAAGAAAAAATTGTTTTAAAACACAAAATAATAGTTTAATTTTAAAAATATGATATTTGTATCCATTTTTTTTTTATTTGAGGAAGAAGTTTTGTGACAAAGGTAGATTGATATTAAAACAGAGGAAATTCGGACTTATTTTTCCATTATTGTTTCGCTTAAAATTGTTTGTATTTATATTATTATATTATTAATATTATATTTTATTATTATTTATTTGACATAAACAAGTTACGTTTCTGTTTGTCTTGTTGTCGTATCATTTTTTGTGATTATATATCGGATATAGTATTAGATTATTGGCTGCCGCGAAACATGAATGGATTTTGTAGATCGCTAACGTGTATAACAAAAGAAACTTACATGCTTGAGAAATTGAGTACAACTGCAAATTACATGATGACGCGTTGTCATTCAGTTTACTAAGCGCTGACTGAAAAGTCTCGAAAGATGATTGAATGGCATCAATATACCTTTCAGTAACCTTACAGTCAAATTTCAGTTGACTGAGTGGCAAATCGATATTCAGTAAATATATTATGTCTATTGCTTTTTTCTCATAATTTCTGTTTAATATTGCCTTGATATTGTTTGCAATTGATAAAAGACGTTTTTGTTTCCTTGCCGCTATAAACAAAGTGTACTCTAATTAGGTAGAATAGGATGATTGATACATGATGCAAATGTTTATTCGTAAGTTTTAATATAACAGAACAAAATATAGATACAACGGATAAAGAGTAAGTTGTATACTAAATGAAAAGCGGCTTATTAATTGTAAGAAAAATGGCTCAGAAATATTACCTAAAAAGCACATGAATATATGTTAAAGGAATGAAAAGCGACACTCTTAAAGGAGAAGGAAATTTAGAGAACGTTACATACGATACATACTTTATGTGATAAGATACAAAATATCTTGATAATGTAATTGAATCAATCCTGTATAGAATGATTTTAATTTTTCTCCAAATATTATCATATTTAACGCTAGATTAGTTATTTAATAGGATTATTTCCTAGTCCTATCAGATATTAAGCATTACTGTTTTCAAGATGTTTAACAATTGTTGATATATATTAAACGTGTTCATAAAACTTTCAACCCTTTGTGGGGTCCAAAAAATGTTTCCAATAGAGCCCGATCCTGCCCACATAGATCATGATATGAACAAACTAAAATGTACCGTGTCTTATTATTCTTGTCAATTGGCTTTTCATTAAAATTACTAAATTATATTCATATCCCTTTATAGAAATTTGACACCAGTTGTGAACTCTACCCTATCACCGGGGTTCAGGATTAAACAAAGTAGAACTTACTTTAACTGAGAATGCTGCCATGCATACAACAGTTTTTCTAGGAGTTTTTTTTTTAAATAAATAATTTTTCTGTTTATTCCAATGTAAAAAAATCGACCCCTATAATGGCATAATTTTCCCTTGGGTATCGTGATTTGAACAAATATATCTACCTTACATTAGACTGCTCTCACACAAGTCACAGCTTTCTGGTCATTTGGGTTTTGGTGAAAAGGTTTTAAAGATTTTTTTTTCTATAAATCCCTGTGTAAATAGTCGACCCCCTCTCCTAATGTTGCCCCAAAGTGTTTGACGGACAATCTACCTGAGAATGTCTATACAGACAGTTTAGCCTTTCTGGCCAAATATTTTATTTTGAAAGTATTTGCAAAAGAAAAATCAACAACTTTTCAAAAATTCTGAATTATTACACAATGGAGAAAATCATAACTCTGTATTTCCAAGAAATTTGAATTTTCTTTTACGCAATAATGCATTGTGCCACGTTTAATTGAAATGAGCTTTGAGGTTCTTAAAAAGGGTGGGTAGTAAAAAGGACATACATACAAACGGACGAACGCGGGACAAAAAAGCGAAGTGAAGAAAAAGTGCTCACTTGAGCTTTCAGCTTCAGCGAGCGAGAACAGGCGTAGAAATATACGTACAATGGCTACATTTACCAACATATGCAAAATTATCTACATTTTCGTTTGAACCAACGCTCTATGTAGAACAATCAATCATTATCTTCATATGTTTAATCCTGACTTTGCTTTGAGTGCTTCTTACTCATTATTTGTTCTATCATTTTTTTATTGCATGCCATATATCTTACTCTTTTTCTTATAATTACGTTTATTACACTCCTAACTATTACACTATATCTATATTTGCAAACTTTGTCATAAAAAATCGTTTTAATCATTGAAAACAATCCATTCAATGGTGTTATCTAAGATAAAAGATAACCAGCTTTTTTTCCTGCAAACTATAACTAAAACCATGTAACCCTTGCAATAATTAACATAAGATATTTTTATATCATTAAGTCACAAAATGGGTCAATAATTTGTTAGCTTTAACAACTGTGTACATATTAGATGACCTATTTTTAATACCGCATTATTTATAATTTCTTTTCGTCGACAAACTTCAAAGCTAGTCATGTCACTATGAACAAATAAAAAAATACATTGAGCTTCATAATTGTGTGTAATAACTGTTCAATAATAATAAAAGTGTTAATTAGAGTATCTCTTGTTTATGTATTTTTCCCCTCTTATGTATAACCTTTAAATGAGACGCATGTCTAGTTTTGACTCATATACAGTTTTTTACACCACTTAAAATTAACTTTATTTAAATAATGTTTCTCTTTGAATTTTTGCTCTTTAAAGTTGTCAAAAATCTACTTTTATCAAACGTTACCTATAATTAATACTGAAATTAGAGACTAATTAACGAAATCATCCCTTGCTATTTTTTTTACAACCGTATCAAAATAACAATTAATGTTTTAACGGAATTCTTAAGAATACCTCTCACCGGTTCCTTGTATTATCGGTATTCATCATCCGGTAAAAGAGTAACAACAAATTATGCAACAGTACTATATTGATTAGTCAACCTTGAAGGATAAAACAGTAAGATGTTTTATAACAATTTTTAAAATAACACAGGCGATGTTATACAATTGGCTGTGCAAAGAGAAATGTGCATGTTTATTTTTAGACTGTTCTCAGAAAGCTGATATAAATTTATGAACAGCGTTTTACTCGCTGATAAAGGATAAAGTTTATGTGCCTATGACATAAATCGTATGTGCATTATATCAATCGTATTGATTGCATGGCACAAAAGTGTTATTTCTTTTGTAAAATGACATGTGCTTTCTTGGCTGTAGGCAAACGATTATACGGCATATTGTAAAAACTGGTTTGTCTTTTTTTTTATTTTGGTAAGTAGATTATCATCAAAAGAATAAAAACGTAAACATGTTAATCTTAATCATTAGAATTTAAGAATTTATAAAAGCAAAAAAATCATGTAAACATAAATAATAGCATAATCATCACAATGCGCATGTAAAAGATAAACGCTTATCAAAAATGATGCAGGGATAAAAAAAATATTATGTTTCTTCATGATTTGTAGTTACGCAAATACGTATGGTTGCTTACTTAAAAGAATTTCATATTAACTACATTTCGGACAAATAGGACATTGTTCTTAAACACATGGTTAAAACTTAATATTGACAACAATCCTAAATTCATTTCAGGTTGTTCAGCACTAATGTAAAATAAAATAGAGGAAAAAAGTATCTATAGATGGAGAAGTTTAACTATTCACCTTTGATAATCTGTACATCACTTACTTTAAAACCATTCGCATATCTATATACTATTTAGAATCGGTTTATCTAAATTATATTAGACAGATTTTTGCAACTCCAGCAAACTATTTGCAGCATATTTGCAATAGCTAATTAAATTTTGGCAAGGGCAATCATTCATTTCTTAATCAAATCTTGGAATTTTAGGTTCGCATCTGTAGATGGTTTTGTTTAATGGTTTCATGATAAAAACTTTAAAATAACTAAACATCTTTTTATTTGTATTTCAGCTTGTTTGTATTACCTATTTTTTTAAAAGTCCATTTAGTCTGAAAACAACTTTAAAAATTCTCGTTTTATATACTGAAATCAATATATTTTACCGAAATTAGACACAAAATATGCAAATGTTTTTTTAAGAAATAAGTAGGAAAAAATATCTGATTATATCTTTTACTTTCACCACTGAATTCAAAATCTATTGTTATTCCTGAAAGTTGACTGTCATCGTCTATAATCACTGTACCTTACTATAAATCCACTGTACATCTTGTGTACAGAGCTACTGTACCCCACTGTGCGCAGCTACTGTATTTCACTGTACTTCACTGGACATCATTGTAACCCACTGTACGCTCCTGTACAGGGTACTGACCAGCACTGTTTCCCACTGTACACCATTATACAAACATCGTACGGTATTGTTTCCCACTGTACTTATTTTTTATCAGCATTAAATGTATAAAATGTGAACTTATATTTACTTCTTTAAAAATGTATATCGGATCTTGAATATTTTATAAATTCATTCCCCCTTTCTCTCTCTAAACCAATCACTGAAATCAAAATAAGTATATGTTGCTTAAATGACGTTTTAATCTTTCTCTTTTTATCGTATACATGTATCTTCTCTTGCACGGCTTATTGTTATGATAATGGTCAGGTGACAATGTTTTAATAGCTTAAAAAGACTCTCTCTCTCTCTCTCTCTCTCTCTCTCTCTCTCTCTCTCTCTCTCTCTCTGTCTCTCTCCCTCTCTCTCTTTTTCACTATCTCTCTCTATCCCTCTCTCTCTCACTCCCTATCTCTCTCTCCCTTATCTCTCTCTCTTTCCCTCTCTCTCTCTATCTCTCTCTTTCTCTCTCTATCTCTCTCTCCCTATCTCTCTCCCCCTCTCTCTCTCTCCCTCTCTCTCTCTATCTAGCTTAAAAAGACTCTCTCTTTCTCTCTCTCCCTCTCTCTCCCTCTCTCTCTCTCCCTATCTCTCCCTATCTCTCTCCCTCTCTCTCTCTCTTTCTCCCTCTCTTTCCCCCTCTCTCCTCTCTCTCCCTATCTCTCTCTATCTCTCTCCCTCTCTCTCTCTCTCTCTCTCCTCCCTCTCTCTCTCTCTCTCTCTCTATCTCTCTCTCTCTCATACATCCTTACTCTAGGCTAACTGCATCACAGTGTAATTTTACTAATTTCGATTTTAAACGACACTTCAATATATAGTCGATAAATGATAAAAAAATGACTTAATTTTATTTTCTGAAACCAAAATTTAGTGTCCAAGCAAACAAGATGAAAATAGACCCCAGACATTTAAGATATTTCAAGAACGTAGCATGAGCCCCCCACCCTTTATATATTTTTAGCAGCAAACATTTTTGCACTTACACGCAGAAAATTGAATCATGATGGAGATGCCCCCCTCCCCACCCACGCTTTATTTGGAGAATATAAAAAAATGAAATTAACGGTGATATTTCTCAGGTTTTGTTTTTTTTACTTATTTGCTTCTCAAGATTCTTGTTCCAATGATTCTGCCCCACCCCCACTACCCTCCGACTTTCAAAAACGATGCTACGTGCTTGTATTTTTAAGAAGAAAGAAAAGACTTAACCTATAACACACTTCCTTGATTTCGAATTTTTTCTTGCTTAAATTAATTATATCAGTTAATATTTCACTGATAAATGTTCATGTTCAAAATTCATATGGCAAACTACAGAAGGCGTTAATACCGGTATGTAAAATTTAAACCCGACATTTTAAAATATATTATCAAAAGAAATCAACATATGAGCAAGGAACGTGCGTTTTATCTATAAAATATACTTTTGTAATCAAGTGTGCAGTCATTCCTGGTAATATGTACACAAAGAATAAGCATGGATATAGTTTGCTCATTCTGTGTTAAATGGGTGGTTGTTTAGTGCATAATAAACGAGATAAAGGGAATTATCAGCCCGGTCATATTTATCGAGGGCTTGCAATAATCTAAAAGAAATAATTATGTAGCCTGGCTGGTTAAGGAGGTATATTTTTGTATTTTCTTATACTTATAGTTCAATGACCGTCAGTTTAAAAAATAAACATATATAAAGTTTATATATTAATTAATTTCAGCGATTTGTTGAAATGATGCTGCAATTAAATATCGAAAAAAATATCATACTGAAAATACTCATAAAGATTTTATAGTTCCAATTTATAGTTGGGTACAGTGGGTTACAGTGCTAGTCAGTGCCATGAACAGTGGCGTTCAATGGGTTATAGTGCTGGTCAGTAAAAATGTAAAGTAGGGTACAGTGGAGTACAGTGGAGGTCAGTAAAGGGTACAGTGAGGTACATTCAATGTACAATAGATGTCAGACAATGTCAGTCTATTTTCGGGAATATCAGTGGGTTTTGAATTTCGTAGTGTTATTTCTCTCGTAATTTAGATAAATAGTTATCTTCATCGTAGATCATTGGGATGCAAAGACAAAATGACCGTTTCTCCATATCTTGAATTTTCACAGTAGACAGTTTATGTAACTCGTGCTTTAAATAAAAAAGTTTTCGATAGATCAGAAATATGCAACTGCAATAGTACAGAGTCAGCATTTATTCAATACTACACCTAATTAAAGCATGCATATTTACATATAAAAACGTTTAGTTTTCGAAATTTCCATTGCATTGAGTGAAAAAAAAAATACGGGTTTTTGGTATAAAGACGTTTTGAACTAGTCTGATTGTAAGACAATTGATATTTAAATCAGTTTTCAAAATGCGTCTGCTATAAAATGTGTATTTACATTTCATAGTTGTGACAAAATATTGTAAGTAACATAATTCAGGAAAATGAACATTCAGCTGATCTAATAGTTTTTTGCGCTAATAGATTAATTGGTATTGTACCATATTTTTGTTTCCCTTTTAGCGATGTTCTACAGCGTATGATAGTATGTGCCAAAACAAATTAAAAACATTTTGCTATGCTAGATAGTCTCCTAGACGAATAAGGCGAAGACGAGAGTACATTGTTGATTCGTGCAATTCGTATGGATGTACCTTTAACTCAATAATTTGCACACAACAGAAAAGTGTGACGGCAATCTAAAGAAAAAATATGTAAGAGTTCTTGTTTTAACAAGTGCACCACTGCAGCTTTTACTGTTGAAGAAGTAGGACGCAGTTATTAAGATATTAAGTGCCGTGCTCACAGAAACTAGTAAATAAAACTAGCATTCTATGTCACTTCAAATAAAAACATGTTTTATGTCAAATTAGTAGACGTATTCCTAATGTATCAAAAAATCGCTTAACTTCAGTCTATGAACGATCATGATTATGGTGGATATCGATATGAAAGTCAACAAAAGCGTTTATTATCATAATAATGTTGCCGGTTTAGAATTGTTTTTCATTTTACCTACAATATTTGACCAAAAAAAATATGTTTTATCATTTTTGGAAATGTAACAGTTATAAACGCCCCAGTTGGATTCAAGCTCATGATTTACATATTTGTAGTTAATGCTCTAACTCATTGCGCTACGTTGTTAGGTAACTATTTCAGAAGAGAAAAAAAAACATGATTTGTTTGTTTATTTTGATATATAGTACGTCAAGATATAAAGTTGTCCCTTACCACCTTTATTATGAACAAAAAACATGATTGGTCGATTTTATTTTGATTAAAAATGTTACGTTGAAGCGTGTACTCTATATAAAATCAATACTTAAACTGACAATTTACACTGAACTGTGAAAGTGTAGACATTGAACAAATATTACTAATTGTCATGTACTCTATAGATAGTAAGTTTTAGGAAAAGTTTCATTTATACCGAATCTCAAAGGGCTGTCGAATATTCAATAGACACATTCTTATACACTTAACATTAACTTGGTTGATTGGCAAAAATTTCAAAACGTTTTAAAACAGTAATTGGAAATAACTAAAACAGCTTCAGTCTAATTAACACTTTAAATGCGTTGACTTTGGCTGAATATTAGCTTAAAACGATATGATAGTTTTCATAAAAAAATGCAAAGACTTCGCTAATGAACTTTTTTGTATATCAAATCTAAATGACATAACTTTATTTGTCAAACCAGCGTACGACGAATGCACCGATTGACCTTTGGTAACCCGACTTGTTACATTTGACCGGGGAAGGTTGGCCGGCGTACACATAACTTGCCGATTTTGAAATATATGCGTGGAATTCCATGGTTTTATTTACAAGTATGGCGGAAAGCTGATGGTTAGATAATGTAATGAGATGACAAAATGTGGATATTTGTTATTAAATCGGTATGCTTAATGCTTAAATGGAATGGTTGAACAGATGGTTATTCATAACTTTTAAGATAACGTTATAAAACAATGTTAATGTGTAATTCTTCTGTACTACTCAATTTTGCTCATATGCGAAGTAGAGAGTTCACTTTGAAAAAAAAAAAAAACCTCGTATAGCATGCCTTCAAAGCATTCCGTGCAAATTACCGGTAATCCAATCTCTTGTCATTCCAACATGTACCATTCTCTACTGTGTCTCAAAACACGTCTAAAACCTTGTATTTTATATTGTTCATATATGTGTTATGGCGTCTGCTAATTTATCTACTAATCTAATTAAAACTCGTAATTATTTTATTATTTATTTATTCTTTTTTTAATACCGAGCGCAGCGAGAGGCGGGCGAAGCCCGCCTTGCTAAGCGAGGATTAATGGTAATAGCGAGCGCCGCTCGCGTAGCGAGCTCTAACGACAACGCCTGGTCGAGGAGAAAATTCGGACTACTGCTACCTTTGACATACTGAAAATTCTGTCGTCAGATTTGTACCCACAATTCCATGTAAATTGCAAATGGTTACTACCAATGTCATGATCTCACGAGAACAGGTAAAATATGTTTTAGAATGTCATGCATTTAAAAGATGAATAAAACATTCTGCCGATTCAAAAACATAGTTTGCAATTATTTGTTTTAAATTATTTCCTTGGTAAATTGTTCGGAGCAATGCTACTTTGACAGAAACTGTCGAGTGATGTCTGCTCTACTAATGTGACGTTACAATGTCTAGACTGAGCACGCGGGTTTTAGCGTAATGAATAAATAGATAGGTGGATCAAACAATGCACGTTTCTGATGAATCTGATAGTGAAATTGTGATTGTTGTTAATGGCTTCGCCCTCCAGATCGTCACACCGTAAAACATAACTGTTGATACATCTATACTGGAGGGTAAAATATTTTTATTCATTTTGATGCATCCATTTGGTAGACCACGCTTTGATTTATTATCATGTATCCGTGTTTATTTACAATTCAATTTATGCCGCGCTCGCCCCAACAGTCGCACCGTATAACATAAAATGTATATATAAGAAAATCAGTGAAAAATGAAAGTTGAATCAGGGGTACTATGGGCTAAACAATTTCCTTCATGCCCTGGGCGCCGCCATATTGGCCGCCATTTTGTTTTTAAAAAGTTAGTTCGATCATTGATTCACTGGCACTTATCGATCTTAATTGCCCCTAAACTCGATTAAAAAACTTCCAATGTTTCAATTGAAGGTAATTTAATGTTTAACAAATTAAAGTGAAAACAGTTAAGATCTAATATTGCTTCAACCAAGAAACACGACTATAGTTCTAGGTATGGCTTATCAAATTATCAGATGGAAAATAAAAACATTAACATCAAGGAACCGATCTTTTAGATACTGAATAAAGTATTCAATTTTATTACCCAAAGCCGACCAATGAACTTAATTGATAAACAATAAAGAAAAACCAATTTTTTTTGGTCGGAATCACGTTACTTTCTTCGGCTATTTCTGCAGACAAAACTTGTACGTTTTACGCACAAGACATGACGTCATAATGAGCACGCGACGTTTAGTTATGTGTTCGGTCCTACGGTCACACCGTTTACATACTATCTATTCTGTTTGTTGGTAAATGGTAAATATTGATAAAAATGCATTTACCAAGAGTTTGTGAGAGCCTATTAATACGACATTAAACAAAAAAAAAGGAATATTTTCTTTGTTCTAGGAAACTGTTCTATTATATTAAAGATTAAATGTAAGTTAATACATTTTGGCAACACTCATGTTCTTTTCTTTATATCAGCTATTTACATTATTTGTTTTCTCTAACCAATCATTCAAACTAATCCAGTATAGTTTGAAACCAAATGGACAATGCTGATAACGTACATAGTTGGTATATTTATTCTCTTTAATGAATTACTTCGACAATCGTGGCAATGGATATCATAGGCAGATGACGCAATTACTCCAACCAAACCACCAAACGCGAGCAATTAGAGATCCAAGGCATGACACATCAGCACAAGGATCTACGGCACAGAGATGGAAATTAAGATACCAGGAAGCAGCCAACGAGGAACTGAAAACAACAAAATAGAAATTTAGACACTTGTTTGAACTTTATCATTTTAAATACAATTTTGTTCGTCAACGTAAAATATGTATATATATATATATATATATATATATATATATATATATATATATATATATATATATATATATATATATCAAGTCATCAATGATATTTCATTTCTGAAAATCTCAACATTAAAAAAACAAAGTGAAAAATGTGTGATTTTAAACTTATATCATCATAAAATCATCGAATACATAACATGAGGAAACTTTTGATTCTTACAACGAAAGTAACACCAATAAAACTAAATGAAGGTATATACCAAGAATATGTATAGATTGCAATTGCAGGTAACACCAGATTTGACAATGCCGGTAAATTTAAATCAACATTTGGTTCCAAGAGTGGAATAGATGCCACAGTATATGTGACTGTTCCAATCATTGCTAACCCCCCCCCCCCCCCCCCCCCGCTGACATCTGACTTCACGTGGGACGGTCCTGTACCAGTGTCTGTTATGATAAATCTTTCCAGAGGAGACGTGTCCTACAAACACGTGGCAGAAAGCGGCATTCCCGTGATGGATTATAATTATTTTGGAAACTACACACTGTCATACAAAGGACAAACAATCACTAGAATTACAATTAACGCTGAAGGTAATTTTGAAATGTCAAATAAATCTGATGATTTCTATAGATTATTAAGTTCAGAGGTGTTTGAGGAATGTCTGAAACACAAAGATAACGACAAAATAAGATGATTATGCATGTAATACAATAACTGTCAAAAGTAAACATACTATTGAGCAAATCACATAAAATACGTATTTTTAAGTCCAAGTAAAATTAAGGTATTTTACCAAAACGTTTTATTTTTAATTCCATTATTTGACATCCAATTAAGTGGTATTTATTCAAATACTGTGTGTAACCTTGAAACAGGCTAACCTGGCCTAAGCCGAATCTATATGTTGATTATAGCACTCAACGTTGAACAATGACCCGAATTTGATTGATCAACTAGTACTGTACAATGTTTACAATTCTTATAGTTTGACCAAACAAAGCGCGATTTGATACTGATTTTAAACCAAGTACCTCACTATTCCACACCATTGCGTTGACCATGTAATTGGTATAAGTTACCAAATGGGATGTGTACATTAATCTATGTGAGTTTGTTGTTGCAAACAATAAGCTGTTTTAAATTTATCTTGAAGGTGAATCATGCGCCACCCTTAGCGAAAAAGGTAAGTTTCAAATTACTTTTGAAATGAATAAAAGAACAACACCAAAAACCGGTACAAATATAACATTTCGACATTAATATAATTTGTCACTATATAGTATTAATATGTTATTAAAATGATAGGATAATTCATCGTACCTTATTTCAGAGGACGGAACTAGACCCACAGATGCACTCGTTGTTATCTGTATTTTGTCAACTCTTTTCGGGATTATATGTTTAGTAGTTGCAGTAATTGTAATCTTTAAAACTCGGTGTGAACAAACACATCAAAACGATACAAATGGCGACCAAAATGTTCAGTTAGAGGAGAATCTCATGACGAGGCATTACGAGAATGTACAAGATACCGGAACAGATTGTGATGTCACAGTACAAGGTACTAACGTAGAAGGGGATTACACAACATTGGATCGTCCTAACCAGGAGACCGTCTACGAGGAGTTTAAGTCCATTTAAAAAGATCGATGCATGATGTGTAATAATTTTTTTTTTAATTATTGTTGAAAGTAACGGATAGCACGATGTTACAGCCCTTTGTCAAAGCCTTGGAATCTTAATATTCTGTGAACGTCCACACTGCGTTTGAGGGTACCCCTATGAAAAAAAAATCTAAATAATTCGAATTCTTTAAAACTCAGCAAAGCTTTATGGAATAGTTCCATACACCTGAATCTAAATGCCTGTCAAATTGGAATCAAAATAAACGATATTAAAGAAAATTATCAAGTCCAGCGGCATTAAACAATCTTCTCGAAAACCGAAATTTCGACGCATGGATAATTGTAACTTAAAATATGTGTTCGCATTGTCATCAGCAACTTCTAATGGTTATGCTTGAAGTTCCTCGAAATATAACTCTTATTTTTCTACTCTGATTTTATTTAAATTTAGCTTCATTTCTTTCCGACTTGACCTTAATATGTATCTAGCCTTTAATGCATGCTCATATATTTTCTACGTTTATGGAATATTACAGACGGGTATTCATTAATACATGCACGCACTAGGATGTATGAAAACTTTGAATTTGATATTAGGCAAATATACAAAGCTCAAAAAAAATATACATTGAAAATAGTATTCGGAGAAAACACTCAATGCATACAAGTTTCTTCCTTCTTCTGTCTTTAATTCGATATTAAAAATATGCCATTATCACATCAAGAAAAAAAAAACAGAAAGAGTCCTGTACAATTGTAAGGTAATTTTGTTTCACTTCATCTAAAAGTTTGAAAAAAAAGATACAAATGAGTCTGAATCATCTGTTTCATGTATTGATATTTCACTAGAAAAAGACATCAACGGTAACCTAATCGCAAATCTTTATGATAAACGTGATGACTTCTTTTTTTCTATCGTAAACTTTCTTAACTTATATAGCAACAACCTACATCACCTGCATATTGAGTATTTGTCTCTTAGTTGATTCAATACGCAGGGGCATGCTCTACGTATGAACAATTTCTGAAACAAGGCAAGCTACTGATAAACAAGTTGATAAAACAAAATTATCAACAGTCTCGATTGAAATCATCAGCTCGCAAGTTCTGTGGTCGATACAATGACCTTGTCAGTAAATTCAATCTAATGCTGACTGACGTTTATCATACCTTTTGTTAAACCATTATTAATTACCGAATTGTCTATGTATTTCTCCGTTTTCCGGATTACCGAACAGAGCACACGATGGATGTGACTAGTAAGCAGAGGATGCTCACTCCTCAGTGGCACCTGATCCTTCCTCTAATTTTTGTAGAGGTCAGTGTTTGCTGTACTCCTATGTCTACATAAGAATTGATTTTTTTTTATATAATTCATTATGCGCAGCCTGCTTAAAATATATATTTATTCGTCATTTTGATATTCATTTTACATTTAATATGTTATATGATACACGGTAATTGCCACGTAGTATTTTTTTTTTATGAATTAGAGTAAATGAACTTAGTCTGTACGTACTCTGTGGACTACAACAGTGAATGCTTTGTATCAAATTATTAAACACAGCCATCTAATTTTTAAAAGTAAAAATGACTCGATCACCACTGCTATTTATAAAACTTTTATTTACTTTCTGTAAGGGAAACAGTGGTAAATTCGTTAAATAGGATCCACAGTGTTTGATATGATATTGACTTTTTTAGTTAAATGTTTCCGTACGTACATGTCTAACCCGAAATCTCCTTTACATAAGGCGTACTTCCGATTTTATTTTCGGTCGAGTTTCAGTCGTCCATCGGTGTATGTCGGTCGACATAATAGAAAACCCTTAATGCCAAAATGTCGACCGACCGACAACATACATAACAAACTGTCTGCCTATGGTCGAACAATGAAAGAGTTGCTCGATGGACTATATTCAACGAATGAAGAAATCGGCCGCCGACGCAGAAAAAAAATACATTTTGGCCCGACGGACACAAAATATCGGCCGACAAAATAGAGATCGAAATCGGTCAAGACAACGGCTGATGACCTACCGACTGTCGCCCGAAGAATTATATCATTTTGTCTCAAAAACCGTCGGCCTTTGGTCGTTTTTGGAAATGAGACTTGGGTATTACTCTATTCAACAATATCAAATCTAAAAGGGTTATGAAAACATATGTACTTTCTGAAAAAGAACAATATGTAGTTTAATATTTAGTGTAGTTTCAAATCTATTTTCTTTCTATAAAATATTTTTATACTTAGTGTAATTTCAAATCTATTTTTTATCATACAAAACATAATAAACACTGTAAAACTTTATTGCTGAACACATTTCTATTGTCTTCGGACTTATAAAACGAAGAAACAACAGGTTTTTCTTATCGTGGAAGGAGCACGTGGAGCAGCTCGCGAGCTGATTTGACTCTGACTGAAACTACTTGGTTGGATCCGATCACAATGACCAACGATAAAAGGGTTATTTATATATGGAAACTAAATAAAAAACAATGTTCATATTAGTGAATTACAAGTAAAATGTTCTCCCTTTCTCTTATTTTTTTAAAACAAATAATGTCTAAACAAAATGTTTAAAGTGTGATGAAATCAAAAACTTTAAGACAAGATCAAGGAAGGAATTTTATCTACCGATCCACTCCACTGATTCTACGAGATATAAAAATGAATATACTACATGCACAGTGTAGGTACGGAAGTTTCAAATAATGTGATAAATGGATGTAAAAAAAAAAACTTCTAAAATAATTCAAAAGGGGAAGGTGGCCCTCGGCAAGTTTGAAAAGCAACCCCAATTACAAAAATATCATTGAATGAAAAGAAATGGAAAGGGGAATGATTGGACTGGACTTGAAAAATGTTAAAACAAATTAGATGTGTTGCTGTTTCACAATATTGTTTGCACACACATATAAACTCGATCGATCGATCGATCGAGAGAGAGAGAGAGAGAGAGAGAGAGAGAGAGAGAGAGAGAGAGAGAGAGAGTTTTACACGTTTAGTTTTCTGTTAAAATGTTAAGATGTTAAAAACAAATTGAATCTGTTGCTTTTTCACAATATTGTTTGCACACACATAAACACTCAGAGAGAGAGAGAGAGAGAGAGAGAGAGAGAGAGAGAGAGAGAGAGAGAGAGAGAGATTTAGTTTTAGAGAGATAGTTTTACACGTTTAGTTTTTCTTCGGATTTGAAAACTTTTATCATTGAAGGATCACGTGGTGCAACTCGCGGGCTGATTTGATTGACAAATGCAGCACGTGCACTCTGACTGAAACTACTACTTGGTATGATTATAACAATGTCTATTAATTTAACGATAAAAGGGTTATTTATATACGGAAACTTAATCAAAAACAATGTTTCATATTGATGAATTACAAGTGAAATGCACTCTCTCTCTCTCTCTCTCTCTCTCTCTCTCTCTCTCTCTCTCTCTCTCTCTCTCTCTCTCTCTCTCTCTCTCTCTCTCTCTCTCTCTCTCTCTCTCTCTAGTTTCTTCAATAAAATGATGTCTAAACAAAATGCTTAAAGTGTCTGATAAAAATGAAGTAAAAAAAACTTGAGGACAAGATCAGGGAAGGAACTTTATCTACCTACCCACTGATTCTACGCGCTATAAAAATGAATATACTACATGTACAGTGTAGAAACGGAAGTGTGAAATCTTGTGATAAATGGATGCAAAAAAAAAACTTCTGGAATATAATTCAAAAGGGGAAGGGGGCCCCCAGCTGTCAGCAAGTTTGAAAAGCAACCTCAATTAAAAAATATCATTGAATGAAACGAAATGGAAATGGGAATTATTTGACTGGACTTGAAAGATGTTAAAACAAATTGGATCTGTTGCTTTTTCACAATATTGTTTGCACAGACATATACACTCAGAGAGAGAGAGAGAGAGAGAGAGAGAGAGAGAGAGAGAGAGAGAGAGAGAGAGAGAGAGAGAGAGTTTTACACGTTTAGTTTTCTGTTTAAACAGCGTATTATACAAATCAACTTTCACACACGCAGTGTGTAAGAATCATATTATACATTAAAAACACTGTAAACTACTTGTTAAATACTTGTTGAACAAATGTCTATTTTCTTCGGACTTGATAAACTTTATCATGGATGGAGCACGTGGTGCAGCTCCTGAGATTATTTGATTGACAGATGTAGCACATGGACTCTGACTGAAACTACTTGGTTGGATTCTATCACAATGTCCATTACTTTAACGATAAAAGGGTTATTTATATATGTAAACTAAATCAAAAACAATGATTCAAGGCATTATCATTAATGTGAATTACAAGTAACATGTACTCTCTCTCTCTTTCTCTCTCTCTCTCTCTCTCTCTCTCTCTCTCTCTCTCTCTCTCTCTCTCTCTCTCTCTCTCTCTCTCTCTCTCTCTCTAAGTTTCTTCAAATAAATGATGTCTAAACAGAATGTTTAAAGCGTCTGATAAAGATAAAGTCAAAAACTTTAAGACAAGATCAGGAAAGGAATTTAATCTACCAACCCACTGATTCTACGTGCTATAAAAATGAATATACTGCATGCATAGTGTAGGAACGGAAGTGTGAAATAATGTGATAAATGGATATGATTTTTAAGTAAACATTTTGACAGTCAATATCCAAGGTCACATTCCAAAATTGAAATAATCGGTATGTACGAAATACAACCATTACGACAGAATAGAGGACATGTAGAGAGTTATCAAGAGAGTTATCTGACCTGGAGTTTGATGTCATTGCAAAAACTCCTCAGAATATCATGAGCTGTCATTGTTTCATACTGTAAGCATAGCGCAATTTTAAGCATTTATTTAGAATGTTACTGTTCGCATAGTTCTGTGATTAAGCGTTGGTTTCGAATGGGAAGATAACTCAATAGAATGACCATTCTATGAATGGATTCTTCAATTCAATGATGACAAACAAATATTTTTGTTGCGATTTTTTTGTAAGTAGTAGTTAACTAATCGACCTTGCGCATCCTTTCACATAGCTGACAAATGCACATGAGTGCTAAACTGAAAACAACTATATCGGTTTTTGATTTATGAAAAAGCGTAGTACTAGTACAAATATTTAGATACATGTATTTTTATTATACTTTCATGTTAAATACTGAAATTTGATTGGATTACCCTCAGCGTTAACAACACAGTTGGCAACGGGTAACATAACGAATTGTTACATGCGTGTAAATCTTGCGCGTACGGTTCGCCGTAGAATACACTTCAATCCTAAAGAGGTCAGTTATGCGTTTGAAATCATGCGAATAAATAGTAAAAATAAAAGCAGTAAAGTTTTGTTCTAATCAAGACATTCAGTATAATAAATAAATATGCCTTGTTGGGAGGGAAACAGTTGAAATTGACAACCATCGAAAGCCATTGTCAACTTCCGCTTCGCGTCGGTTGACAATGGTTTTCTTGGGGGTATCAATTTCACCTGTTACCTTCCCAAACAGGAACTATTTATATTATATTGACAAGCGGACCAGAAACTTTATATACAATATAATTGCAGTATATGCAAGTGATATCAAAATCCGTCATGTAAAAATCACCAGATGATATCCCGCGCAATCGCACGAATTAACACTTTAAAAATAAGTGGGCTTCGTGTTTTTTCATACACATTTGTGTCCGATTTTTTTCTTAATTGGTTTTCTTAACCTATTTAAAAAAAAAAAAACGAACAATTTAATTTCAGAAAATAGAAATATTTCAGCTCATTGTCATGTTCGGATCTACGCGTACAGATGTTCATCTGCAAGTCTGATCTACCCGTACACACTTATAAGAGCTACGCGTACAGTAAACAATATCGAGGCATGGTCAGGAAAACTTCAAATTAAAAAAAATGTTACAGTATTACTTCTATCAAAATAATTTATCTTTACTTTAAATTCCTTTTTAGATAAAAATCAAAAGACAACATATTCAAACTAATTTTTAACTGTTCAACTGATCAATGAAACTTTTCTTGTTTACAGATCTAGACAATTCTACTATATCAATGACGTATCGAGTTCTAATGTTGAAGTCAGGGAAAACAGGTCATTGAGAATATAGTGTCACGTGGATGGAAACCCCGCCCTCACAACACGTCTCAGTAGGGGTCAGGTAAACACTGAATTCATAGAGAGACAAGGATGTGGCTGAACTATACCATAAACACGGTTCTAAGTACTGACACAGACAGGTATAAATGTAGCGGGACTTCTACAGGATCCAACAACACAGAAAAAGTGTTCGACATCAACGTTCTTTGTAAGAATCATACTCCATCATTAACTAGTTCCTTATGGGTACAAGTTGGTTAAAATAGACAAAATGGGTATATCAGCTTTTTAAAAGAAAGCTGTTGTAGATGTCAATTCACGAATATAATCTTGAGTAAACTCATGTTAAAAACCCTCAACACTTAAGATGAAAAGTTTTGTTATATATGCAATGATTCAATATTTGAAATTCGGATTATCATTAAATAATCTTCTTAAAAAAGATATTTATCAAACTAGTATCATCAGAATTAATACGTAAGGAAGGGCTTTCTGAACATAACGAGTTTAAATTATAAGTATAAATTTTCAATTTGCATATATATATATATATTGTTTGTGTTCTTTCTCCCCGCATCTGTCCAGCCTGGGTTGTGATTAGTAACAAAAACCATCATATCCTCCCATTTGTGACCATCTAAGTTAACATGTTCCCCGACGGGTTCTTTAATTTTCTTAGTTTTGATGGTGAAACGATGGTTATTGATGCGCCTGCGGAGGTCCCTTGTTTCCCCTACGTATTGTTTCTGAAAAAATGTACAATGGATGAGGTATATACAGTTGTCAGTACGACAAGAAGTATTTGCGAACATTTTGTAAGTACGGCCAGTAATGGGCTAGAAAAGTCGTCTGCATCAGAGCTGTTTTTGCACAACAGACATCTGGTGTCAGAACAAGTCTTAAAACCACCATTAGGTAGAGGGATCTTTAGTTTGGTTCTTAACACCATATCCTTAAGGTTTCTGAGGCGCTTGAAAGCTGCCATTTTGGTTTTTTTGAAAACCTCAACCATTTTATTATTGCTGTAAAGAATTGGCAGGTTCTTCTTTAGAACTGCATATAGACCCCTAAAAACAGGCTAGGGTGGTAAGTAGTGACAAATGGGACTTTGCTGTCTTCGCTTTTAGGTTTATATTTCGAATGGGATAATCGATCCTCTTTAGCTAAATCATCAATTGCATTCTGTACAGAGTGCGAGTTGTAGCCCCTGGCACATGAGTTGGATTCTATGAGTTTACTTTGCTCAGAGTTTAGTTCTTGAGTTGAACAAATACGTCTGACTCTGGTGGGTAGGTCTTTTGGTATGCCTCTAAACGTATGAGGTGGGTGGCAGCTAGACGTCATTATAGGTGGGTTTAGTATGAAGATTGAAATCGAGTTTACCATCAACTAAAGTTGAAGTAGTGTCAAGAAACGTATTGTGAATGAGGACATTTTAGTCGTAAATTTGATGGAATGATGGAAAGAATTGACAAAGGTAATAAAATCATCGAGGTTGTTTATGTTGTCAACCCACTTCATTTCGATGTCGCTATGAAGCGCAAGCAACTAAGAGGTTTGAAAGGTAACTGAGTTAGTAGGTTGCGCTCTAGATTACCCATGAATATATTGGCATAAGCATAAGATGGTGCCGTTTTGGTGCCCATAACAGTGCCACTGACTTGAAGGTAATTGAAGGTAACACTTTCTAGAATCTAAAAAGATTTTAGTAATTGTTCTTATATATTAAACTACTGTACATTAAACATTGAACATCTTGTGTAACCCAAAAACTGTTCCAAATATAGCCCCAGCACATCCCATGGATCATAGTGTGAACACACTTTAATCAATTCTACTTGTTAATGTTGCAAAACAAGTTACAACTTTCTGGCTTTTACTTTAAAACAAATCGCTATTTATACCTATGTAAAAAAAAGATCCCCATTGTGATCCCTACATAACCCGTGGAATAATGCTTGAGACAGATTTCAAACTACGCTGCCGTAGAGTGCTTCAACACAAGTTACAGCTTTTCTAGTCAAACTGTTTTTATAATTGTTTTTTTTTTTTCTCAAATTTGTTCAATTTTCTCGTATGTGTAAAATGGATTTCCTTATCTTATCCCGGGAATCATGAATTAAACGAACTTGGATCTACCCTACCTTAGGATGCTACCACACAAATTACATCCTTCTTGCCAAATGGTTATTGGGAAGATTTCAAAAGAGTGTTTTCGCTACAAATTTCTATATCAATATTTAGCCCTTCCCCCAATGTAACCACATCCTGCCCCTTTGAATCATGGTTTGAACAAACATAAATTTACTTTACCTACGGTTGCTACCAGACAAGTTTTACCTTTATTAGCTTATTATATTGTAAGTGCCACTGGACATCCCACTGAAAAAAATTCAGAATTCATCGACCTTCACCTCCGTACACATGTTGAAAATTTACCATCATATCTTAAAGACACAACAGATTATCTTAACAAAACACTATCTTCAAATCTTGCAGATAATACTATTTTCGTGACGGTGGATGTTACACCCCTCTATACCAACATCCCTCATGACGAAGGTAGTGCAGCTTGTAAAGAAGTATGGGACGCAAGGGAGGTTCAGATCCCTTCAACTGAATCTCTAATCAAGCTCATAGAGGATGTTCTAAAATTCAAAAACTTTATGTTCAATGGAGAACATTACCTTCAAGTCAGTGGCACTGTTATGGGCACCAAAATTGCACCATCTTATCCCAATATATTCATGGCTAATCTAGAGCACAACCTACTAACTCAGTTACCTTTCAAACCTCTTAGTTGGTTGCGCTTCATAGCGACATCGAAATGAAGTGGGTTGACAACAGAAACAGCCTCGATGATTTTATTACCTTTGTCAATTCTTTCCATCATTCCATCAAATTTACGACTAAAATGTCCTCATTCACAATACGTTACTTGACACTACTTCAACTTTAGTTGATGGTAAACTCGGTTTCAATCTTCATACTAAACCTACAGATTCCCACCTCTTATGACGTCTAGCTGCCACCCACCTCATACGTTTAGAGGCATACCAAAAGGCCTAGCCACCAGAGTCAGACGTACTTGTTCAACTCAAGAAATTTTCTCTGAGCAAAGTAACTCCTAAAATCCAGCTCATGTGCCCGGGGCTACAGCTCGCACTCTGTACAAAATGCAATTGATGATTTAGCTATAGAGGATCGATTATCCCTTTCGAAATACAAACCTAAAAACAAAGACAGCAAAGTCCCATTTGTCATTACTTACCACCCTGTCCTTAGGAGTCTATATGCAGTTCTAAAGAAGAACCTGCCAATCCTTTACAGCAATGATAAAGTGGTTGAGGTTTAAAAAAAAACAAAATGGCAGCTTTCAAGCGCCCCAAAGACCTTAAGGACATGGTGGTAAGAACCAAACTAAAGATCCCTCTACCTAATGGTGGCTTTAAGACTTGTTCTGACACCAGATTTCTGCAAACACGGCTCTGATGCAGACGACTTTTCTAGCCCCATAACTGGTCGTATTTACAAAATGTTCGCAAATACTTCTTGTCGTACTGACAACTGTATATACCTCATCAATTATACATTTTATCAGAAACAATATGTAGGGGAAACAGGGGACCTCCGCAGGCGCATCAATAACCATCGTTTCACAATCAAAACTAAGAAAATTAAATAACCCGTCGGGGAACATGTTAACTTAGATGGTCACAAATGGGAGGACATGATGGTTTTGGTATTTTATCACAACCCAGATTGGACAGATGAGGGGAGAAAAAAAACAAAGAAAACTTTTGGATGCATAGACTGAAGTCATTCTGCCCTGACGGCATGAACAAATTAAGTAACTTCACCAAAATGAACATCAACTAAAGCATCCTGATTTTTCTCTCAGCAATATCACCATCATCATTTTTTGGTTCCATGTACAAACTATCATGCACATTAATTAATTCAACTTTTTAGCTCGTTCCTTAATCGGTTTAATTTATACGAGTTCTTTTTGTTTTCTTTTTATTTTGATATTTTAATTTGTTTATTTTTATCCATTTTATTTTCTTTATGAACTCCTATCAGTTTTTACACTTTTGTGAATCTTTATTTTGTCATTTACAGAGCCTGTCTCCCCTACAAACCTTCATTACGGATAATCCTACTAGTAAGACTTAATTAACAGCAACCCCTAAGGTAGCAAGGGACGGTTTCGGAGAAAGTACCCGTCAATATTTTTGTAAAATTTAGAGTTGCTGTTCTTGAAGGCTTATGAGTGTTGCTAAAACTCTTGAAATGATTTTTGATGATTATCATTAGCTAGAGGGATGTCTCTTGCTGAAATTGACATGCAATATGTAGGCGCCATATGTTAGGTACATGAGAATCAGAAGTAAAATGCGAAACCTGCGGCTATGACTGTTGTGTGAAAGTGCAAGTTATAGACGGGAGGTAAAATAACACGAAAAGTAGGTGGATGGGAAAGAGTAAACTATACACTGTTGAGTTTCTAAAATGTGATGGTGCAACATGCACACGGTACAGAAAGTCAACCCTTTGCAGGGAATTAGCTGGGGTAGGTCTAAAAAGCTGAAACATCATAAAAAAAAAAGCAAAATATGAAAGGATCAAAATCTCATAAAAACAAGTATATAGAAAATTTTACAGGTTTTGACTAGTAATTGTCTTCAGAAATTGGTATATATATATATATATATATATATATATATATATATATATATATATATATATATATATATATATATATATATATATATATATATACTATCTTTTTTAATTCATTATGAGGAAAATAAAAACAAAGAACGGGAAACGTTGAATTTTTGTATAACATATAAAGTCGATAAAACAAGGACAACATGCATAGTTTCAAACATGTAGATAAAAAACAAATATATGGTCATATATATCCTATAAAAAATAGATGAGATCTTACAAACGGTTTTGCATTGACACTTACCAATTCATTTTTTAACCTTTTCAGAATAAACACATGTACAAAAAAGAAAATTATAGATAATATTTGTAGAAAGCGTTCCATGTGCACACGTTTCATTCCATTTTTTCTTTTATTGGATAACAGAAAGATGCGACAGTATAGCTTTAAAAAAACAGTAGGAGTCCTGTTAAAATGCAAGGTGATGTTGTTTCTCTCTATCTTATTATTTATATCTTTTGTGTTGTGTTCACAACATTCAATAATACACTACTCAAATGATATTCATATTTCTTTTTTATAGCAATCAAATCAAACAACTTAGTTCTTGAGAAGATTAAATGACGATAAATGTTGGAAAACATATATAAAAAAAATAAAATTATTGTCCACAAAAAGTGTAAGAAAAACTTTCTGAAGCGATCAAATTTAATTCGATTCATTTGCACTTTGATAGTCTTCTTAATGTGAGATGTGATAAATTACACGGTAATTTTGTTGATGAATTGAAATATTTAACACAAATTTATCAACGTCTGGACTGTCTCTGCTATGAAGTTATCAAATTCATTTAGCTATATTTAGTATAACAAGAGTAAAGCTATTCAATATGACTTAGAAAAGTTAACAGTGGATTGTATTTTGTTAGTTTACTGTCTCTCTATATACATGTCTTACCCCAGTCACCTGTAAATGAGACCTCATTCTGGTTAAATCTTATTCAGAAGAGGCCGCTTTGATTATATGTGCAGCTAAAAATCGTTATAAATTTTATGCAGCAGGATTTTGTTATATATATGAAGGTTTTTTTTTATGAAATCAATAGCATTAAACTCATACCGTACTTTGATTAAATAAATGCTCATATTCAAGTTCACAACCTTTTATTGATTCATTTTTTTTTATTTCACACACATCCTTTATTGATATGTTGAGTATGAAGACTTAGGCGACAGTCATGAATCAAACTAAATTCCATTCTATGTTTTAACGGAAATATACAGATTACCTCAATTTAGTTCCTTGTAGTATTACTAATCAGCATCCGCTGAAAGGGAAACAACAAATTCGTCATCTATTCAACGGAATTCTAATTCTATGTGTTGATATTGCTTCTCCAACCTTGAGGAATAAACAGTGAATTATTGTTAAAGAATTTTCAAAAAGAGCTCACGCTTGTCCTAATTTACAAGTGGCTGTACATGAGAAATGCAGATGTTTATTTATAAAACGGTCTGGAAAGCTAGTCCAATTATATGTACAGCGTTGAAATCATTATTATTAACAATGCTGTAACATACAGTTAATGCGCATTATGTTAGGCGTATTGATAACATTGCACAAGAGAGCTATTTTTATGAATAAAGGTTGCAAGATACCAATAATTGAAATATTTCATGTTGGACATTTAAAACGAAATTTAGCGATTCTCAACTTAAAAACATCACATCGATAAAGTCGCGACACTTGTTTCAGGAAATCAGGATGGACCTAGAAACAAGTACATACATATGCAAGTATATGGATATTTGCTCTTTAACAAGTCTCGTGTATGTGTTATAGAGGGCGCTTTTATTTTTTATTTGCATTCTTTAGGTAAACTATGCAAAGGATAGTGATGATAAACAGTTGTATACTATTAATGATTATTGGATTACCATGGTTTTCTCAAGGTGAGTGTTCAACAAGCTGGGTAACAAGCTTTTATAACATAGCTGAAAATAAATAATCTAATCTTAAATATATGATAAGGTTGATGTTTGTAAGATAAATGAATTAACATTATACTATGAGTGAGTACATTTATACATTTGATATCATTTGAAGTATATCTATCTATCAATCTATCTATCTATCATTTCTATTATCTCTCTCTCTCTCTCTCTCTCTCTCTCTCTCTCTCTCTCTCTCTCTCTCTCTCTCTTAAAACGATGAAGTACGGATGTTGTTATTTATTTACAAATACATTATATTCAATTATGTAGTTTTGTTTACAATGATCAATGTTTCTTTTATAAAACCTGCATCCCAGTCGAGTAATATGAGTAGCTGAAAAAACACAAGTATTGTTTAGGAGGCTGATATTGACTGCTTTGTTTTAAATAGAGGATGCGTGGGTTTTGAAACAATGTTTTTGTAATTTTTGCAAGTTGGATTAAAGACATAATCAAGTCCCGATTTGATAAAGGGATAGCCAAAGACTTAACCACAAATCGCACTTGTTTGTAACGACATACACTTTGTCGATATTTCATCTATAATTACATCTAACGGGGATGGCTTTTTGTCACAGACTTTTGCATTGTAAATATACAGTAGTCACAACTCAACTTTGTGATCAACAAAGAAAAATAACAGATAAGGGTATAGTACTTTTTTTTAATATATTGTACGTCAACATTTATCTACAAAATCAACTAGATGCTGTTATTAGACAGTAATACCTGCACCAAGTGTTTGTCTCTAAATAACACTCTCTTGTACCAGTTTAGTCAAAAGAAGGCCACATGCAATTTCCGGTACTTTTTAAAAATTATAGTTTTCATAAATGATGAGGTCACATCCCATAATACACATATTACTTTTATGTACAATTTGGGTTTGAACTGTTTGCATGTGAATTTTAAATTAATCAAAAATCTAAACATTTCATGTCATAGAAAGTATGGTCTATATAATTTTTACAAACATAATTTAATCATGCCCACCCCCTCCCTTGGCGGTTGCCTGCTTTATTAAAATTTTATGCTTTTGTGTGCCAACATCACATGCTTCAATCCCCCCCCCCCCCCAAACACAATTATTACTCTGACCCCCCCCCCCCCATAGATAAATAAAAAAAATCAAAATCAAAATATTTTTTATAACAATGAAAGCCTGTACATGTAATTGCAATAAATAATATTGTAAGCAGTGCAAAATAAATGTCATATTCTGCAATGACTTTCAATGCAGGACTGCTTTAACGATTTTAAAAGGTGGTATCAGAGACATGTTGATATTTATGTGGATAAAAATGCGTTATTTTATATTATATGTAGTTATATTATAATTTAATAAATTACTTTCACCGATTTAGAATTAATTCTTTTTACAAATGAATATTTGGGCAAAAAATAAGTGTTTAAAATTTTTGGAAACTTAAGGTAAAAATAAGATAAGCCCCAGCAGGATTCAAACTCTCTACTTACAGACACATTGTTAACGCTCTAACCCATAGCACTATGCTGTTAGGTAACATTATTTTGGGGGAAAATATCATATTTTATACTTTATTTGTTTCGTTCAATAAGGAGTACATCACAATATGTAGGTGTCCCATACCACCTTAAAGCTGAAAATTGTCCCTTACATGATTAATTACCTAATAAAATTGTGCAAGGGGTTTTAAAGAATAAAGTTGTGAAAATACATGCAATATGTTACAAGTAAATGATCTTTGTCCGAAGTTATGTACACAACACAGGTCTACAGGTTGCATTAGCGGGTACTAGTTTTACCCAGCTCTTTGGTTAGATGTCTTTCACGTGGTGTATATATGCATATGTGTTTTTGATATGCAGAATAGGATTAATTATCATGAATAAACGTTTCTTTTGTGGTGATCAGCTAAAGGAATTCATATTGTGCTCTAATTGGATTATCATTATGATGTTGACCAATATAGGTAAGTAAAAAACATTTAGTAGCGCAATATTATGAGACACCGGTATACAAAACAGTTAAGTTTTACTTACACTTTCTAAAATGTGATTTCCCTTTGCCAGCATACTGTATCATACTGTAACATTTTGTATTAAATTTGGGTGTTAAATGTCATGTTTATATGAGTTATAATAGGGAGGAAGGGGAAGGGGCCTTAACCGGTCCCCATCCCCAGGATGTGTGGATTAGATATACATTTCTAGTGAGAATGAAGGCATGCTGCAGGGTTTTTCCCCCATTATACCCCCTACCCCATCATCATACACCAGTCATAGAAAAATATTTAATGACTGTAATTTTCTTTTAATTTGCTTCTTCTTTTTTGTCAAAGATATGTGGTATGTCAAGATTTATGACTCATGAAAATTTGTGCATTTCAATCCTGATTGTTAACAGATATACATGTAAAATTATATATAAAAATATACATGTGATATTATACTAGGGATGGCAATCAATTGCAGAATTGCCAATCGATTACTGATAACTCATTTTGACTGATTAATTTGTTAATCATTTTGAAAATAGAGACATTTCTAAATACATGTATAACGTATAACATATTATCAATATTTTTTGAAGATTGATTAGTTGTAACTATTAATAACTTATTTAGGCCCCACTCTGCAGATGCCCTATAGTGATCATTCTGCTCAATTCCGCTGATCATGTCAAGATGCATTTAAGACAAATTGGTCCCTGCCCCTTGGGTCATTCCCCCTCTCCCCCAAGAGTTGCTTTTAAACCACCACCACCCCCCCCCTTCTCTGAAATAGGGAATGATCATACATTTTAATAATTGTTTATATCCCCACCCCTAAACCATATTCATTCTTGCTCCTTGTGTCACTGCACATCAATTGGTACATGTTTATAGGTTATGCCCCCTTTGAGACGCCCAGTGACTTTCCAGAGTTAGAACTAATCAAGTAACCTATCTTATTCATATGTAGTGTAATTCCTATCCCTAGCTGAATGATGACCCTTCTTTGTTTTTTACAACAAGGTTTTTGTTGACTGACTTTATAATTTCCACAATTATATATAACATTTTGTTTATCTTTAAGATTAAAAAGCAATTTCCAAAATCTCTTCATGTACATCTGACATCATACAAAAAGAAAACAATCAAGAAATGATTTTGCTACTGTAAAAATGTGAGAAGAGACTCTGAATCTCCCCACCCACATGCCCCCCGAAAACATGAATAGTCAAATATTTTTAAAATATCCTTGAAATCATCGAAATCCCCACTCCTAAACCATATATATTTTTGTTTCTTGAACCATGACCATGTCAAGGCAAATCTGTTTGTGGTATTAGTAGGTCATGGCCTCTGGGGGTCACCCTCACCCCATCCCATCCTCCCAAAATCAGAAATTATCAAATAACTTGGAAAAAATGCTTGTGATTCCCACCCCTAAAGTATATATTCTTCCTCCTTATGCATCTCATGGCACGTTATTTCAATCACAAGAGATAAGAGGAGGTCCAGGAATTAGGTTTATTATGGGACGGAACATCATTTTGCAGATAGTATTGACCCTCAGAATCAAATTTATATTTCTAAAACCTTATTGCATATCTATAGTTCAGCCCCTGTTATATCCCTATGAATGATGTGGCTATTCATTAAATCATGAGAGGAGTTCTGGGAAGTAGGTTTTTTCATGTGTGATAAACGTCAATTTTCTGCTACTATTTGACTCCCTGGATGAAATTTACATTTTAAAACCTTATTGCACAACTATACGAGAGCCCCTATCATACCCCAAGATATGATGTGGCTATTCATTAAATCATGAGAGGAGTTCTGGGAAGTAGGTTTTTTTAGGTGTGATAAATGTCAATTTTCAGCTACTATTTGACTCCCTGGATGAAATTTAAATTTTTAAAACCTTATTGCACAACTATACGAGAGCCCCTATCATACCCCAAGATATGATGTGGCTATTCATTAAACCATGAGAGGAGTTCTGGGAAGTAGGTTTTTTAGGAGTGATAAACGTCAATTTTCAGCTACTATTTGACTCCCTGGATGAAATTTAAATTTTTAAAATCTTATTGCACATCTATAGTACAGCCCCTATCATATCTCAAGAGATGACATAGCTACTGCATAAATTTTAAGAGGAGTTCTGGGAACCATACATTTTTTGCAAAAAATCGTCATTTTTTGATGCCCACAGACCCTCGTGATAAAAACAAAAATTCTGAAACATGATTACATGTACATATGAACATGACATCTCGAATCATATCCTATAAGATCATTTGGATACGGCAAAAAGAAATTGACGTTTTTTGAAACCAGACTTTTTGTAAAAAAAAAAAAAACCGTCATTTTCAGCCATTTAATGACCCCCAGGACAAAATTGAAATTTCCAAAACCTTATTGCGCATCTATAGGACACCCCAAAACATATTCCAAGAGATGATTTGTCTACTGTTGAAAATGTAAAAGGAGTTCGAGGAAGAAGGTTTTTTTTGTCAAAAAACGTCATTTTTTGCCAATTATTTGACCCCCAGGACTACCAGAGAATTTTTGAAACCTGTTTACAAAACAACATGACACCCCAAATCATACTCCAAGAGTTCAGTTTGCTGGTTTATAAGATGTAAGAGCAGTTTGAGAAAGTAAAACGTGACAGACGGACGGACGGACGGACGGACAGACGGAACAGGGTAACAACAATATACCCGAACTTTCTTTAGAAAGTGCGGGTATAATTAATACAAATACTTTGATATACCTTCCGCAGTAAAAGTTCAGTAGCGAGTATTAATAGTTTTATTGGTTATTTATACGAAATTAAATTTATGTGACATGGAATTTAACTTTTTATCTGTAAAATAATATGTTTCGACCCTTCGTCTTTAATGTTGAGATTTTTAAAACTAACATTACTCAACCTATCTTTAAGAAAATAGTATTTCAAATAGGTTTTTAGATCCAACTCTTTTTCTTCTCAACCATCTCTCTTTATATTTGTATACCAGCTGATTTAAACTTTAATAACGAATTGAAATGATTCTTACAAAGAACGTTGATGTTGAATACTTTTTCTTTGTTGGTGAATCCTGTAGGAGTCCCGCTACATGTATACGTATCTGTGTCGGTACATTGAGCCTTGTTTATGGTATAGTTCAGCCACGTCTCCTGTCTCTCTAGGAGTTTAGTGTATGCCTGACCCCTACTAAGACGTATTGTGGGGGCGGGATTTCCATCCACGTGACACGATATTCTCAGCGGTGTGTTTTCTGTCAACTCGCCATTACTTTTCATTTCGTCATTGATATACAAGAGGGTATCATCTAAATCTGAAAAGAAAATGATGAAATAGTTTCCGTCAACTAATGTGTCTTTATTGTTGTTTTATTATAGTTCAGTCAAAATGATTACTACTCGAAGTTCTTCATTGCTAAATCTTGTTCACGTCTATCAAAACTATTCTCCGGAGTATACTAACACTCAAGTGGTTTGTTTCTTGTAATTTTGTCTGTTGACTTGCACTCACAGTAAAGAGTTCCACATCAATGAAGTTAGCGATTAAAAAGAGTAGGTACGAAAAATTGTACTATTTACGGGGTAAGCTTGGATTTGCATCAAATATTTGCACGTTTAGTAAAAAAACAAAAATGAAGAGTGGTGAAGCACATTTACGAGTATTTAACACCAACGCCTAATGTTTGACCACATAAAACTCGTTCTTAACCACAACGTAATATTCTGTTGTTCTAAAGAAAGTTCGGGTATATTGTTGTTACCCTGTTCCGTCTGTCCGTCCGTCCGTCCGTCCGTCCGTCACGTTTTACTTTCTCAAACTGCTCTTACATCTTATAAACCAGCAAACTGAACTCTTGGAGTATGATTTTGGGTGTCATGTTTTGTAAACAGGTTTCAAAAATTCTCTGGTAGTCCTGGGGGTTAAATAATTGGTAAAAAATGACGTTTTTTGACAAAAAACCTTCTTCCTCGAACTCCTTTTACATTTTCAACAGTAAACAAATCATCTTTTGGAATATGTTTTGGGGTGTCCTATAGATGCGCAATAAGGTTTCGGAAATTTCAATTTTGTCCTGGGGGTCATTAAATGGCTGAAAAATGACGTTTTATTTTACAAAAAGTCTGGTTTTAAAAACGTCAATTTCTTTTTGCAGTAGCCTAATGATCTTATAGGATATGCTTCGGGGTGTCATGTTGACGTGTAATCATGTTTCAGAATTTTTGTTTTCATCACGGGGGTCTGTGGGCATAAAAAAAATGACGTTTTTTGCCAAAAAAATATGGTTCCCAGAACTCCTCTAACAATTTATGCAGTAGCTATATCATCTCTTGAGATATGATAGGGACTGTCCTATAGATGTGCAATAAGGTTTTAAAAATATAAATTTCATCCAGGGAGTCAAATAGTAGCTGAAAATTGACGTTTATCACTCCTAAAAAAAACCTACTTCCCAGAACTCCTCTCATGATTTAATGAATAGCCACATCATATCTTGGGGTATGATAGGGGCTGTCATATAGTCATGCAATAAGGTTTAAAAACTTTAAATTTCATCCAGGGAGTCAAATCGTAGCTGAAAATTGACGTTTATCACTCCTGAAAAAACCTACTTCCCAGAACTCCTCTCATGATTTAATGAATAGCCACATCATTTATAGGGATATAATAGGGGATGAGCTATAGATATGCAATAAGGTTTTAGAAATATAAATTTGATTCTGAGGGTCAATGCTATCTGCAAAATAATGTTCCGTCCCAGAAAAAACCTAATTCCTGGACCGCCTCTTATCTTTTGTGATTGAAATAACGTACCATAAGATGCATAAGGAGGAAGAATATATATGCTTTAGGGGTGGGGATCACAAGCATTTTTTTCAAGTTATTTGATCATTTTTTATTTTGGGAGGGTGGGGTGGGGTTAGGGTGACCCCCAGATGCCATGACCTACTAATATCACAAAAAGATTTGCCTTGACATGGTCATGGTTTTCAGCCAAGCACAATTTTCAGCTTTAAGGTGGTATGGGACACCTACATATTGTGATGTACTCCTTATTGAACGAAAAAAATAAAGTATAAAATATGATATTTTCCCCCAAAATAATGTTACCTAACAGCATAGTGCAATGGGTTAGATCGTTAACAATGTGTCTGTAAGTACGCAGCTAGGTTAAGGACGCCCATGGATTACCGTATGAAATAAATGCTCTAAAAACAGACTTATTTCAGAAAATGTTTACAAACTCATCCCAATATGGTAATCATAATGTTTATACATCATTATGTTACTATCGATCTCCCTTACATTTTGTACCGGAAAACAGCCACCGAATCAGCTGTGTATCACGTGACACGCTAAAAATAGAATAGCTACATATGACTTCATTTATCGCAAAAGTTCAGCGATATACGAATGAAAGATTCAATTGTTGTTTATATCACTTAAAAGAAAATTAATTGCTTAATCTAAAAAGTGCTGGGAGAAACTATAGCAATACCAGCAACATACTTAATTTTTGCATGAATCGTTTAAGTATTAGAAATTTTGTCGATGACCGAGTTAATTCACGTGTCAGAAAACTATTTCCTTTCAAGCCACAACTTGCTCCCAGCATTTTTTACAATCACTGGTATTCAATGAAAATGAAAAAGTCAAACACAATCCTTGAAATTGACGAGGTATCGTTGAACTTTTGCAATTTTAAACAGGTATACACGATTTTATGCAAACGAGCCGATTTTCAAACGCACTGATGATCAGGATCAAGGGCAGATAATCTTACGTTGTGAAGCGCGGAAAATTTAAAGATTGACATCGTTTATCGTTGGTTATTCCTTATCTGCATATTTCATTAACCTTTTGAACCTTTCAATTCGTAAACTAAAAAGGGATATTACCCATTCATTATTTTTTTGTTCAGTTTAAACAGGATAGAGTGATGAATTCCTCAATGCACAGATAACCACATGCGCGGATCTAAGATTTGGGGTGGGGCTGGTTTTTTAAATGTCTTCTCTCTCCATATAGCTTCAGACCAATTTAAGTGTCTAGATAACAGGCTTAGAACTCTTTTGAAAATGAAATAAAAAGCCAGATCTACCTTTAGAAATTTTAAAAATCCTTTAACCCCCCCCCCCCCCCCCGTTTATTAAATATGTAATTTAATATATTAATTGTCACATGTTATGAAGTCAGTGTGCCTCTGCCTCGATCAATATAACATTATCTTGCTTATAAGTGCATACCGTAAAGTCAGGATAATTTTTATCATGATAAGATACACAATTCTTTAATATGTCCTTTCAAAGATACCCAGAACCTCATATTTGTCTAGATTTTCATAACTAATTGAATAAAATTGTCATCAAAAAGGTGCATTTGATCTCAAATGAATACAAAATAAATGAAACATCATATATTTTTATTGGAAAACAAAACTCATAATTGTATATTTCTTTAAGCAGCTTTAATTTTCTTTTTTTAAAATGTCTTAAGGTAGGTCCCTACTCAGACGCATCATCAATTTAGCGGATATGATAAGCTTTAAAATCGAAAACGATATTTGTTCGGATTTACCGTTTTTTATTCTAATTTTTCATTGCGCTCGCCATTTCCGGTAATGTACAATCACAACGATGTTTGGCGCCCAGACATACAAGGGCAAATTTGTTAAAAGTTCTTTGTTAAAACAAATTGAAGGTTTAAAAAAAGGAAGATTGAATCGCGCAACGAAAGAAAAAGAAAAGTCTTCACCACCCCAGGACAAACATATAATTCCGGTTACCGCTTGTGAACTAGACCACAGTTGCGTAAGTGATGTCGATGGAGATAAAGTTCAGAGAGTCGCGAGAGACGAGCAGACGTTGTCGGTCGAAGAAGAAAGTGCAAGAAATCAATGGCGTGTGGGAAGACGTGTTGTCGAGCTTGGGACACTCGCTGATGGACTAAAGGGCTGCAAATTATGCGGACAGCCACTCCAATTGTCAAGTTGTGAGAAATATGGCCTCGCACATGTGTTGCTCATCAGGTGCAATTTTAGTGACTGTGGGGTGCAAAACGAAGTGCCAACAGGCAGTAAACACAAAGCAGGAAATGATAGAACTGTGTGGGATGTCAATACAAAATTAGCAGTAGGTAATGTGTATATTTTGTAATTTTGTTTACATTTTTATTCACATATGAACAGATATATGAATACCATTTTTTATACAGTATTAGTTTCTATTCTCTTAAAGATTTGGACAGGCATTAGTCTTCATGGATCCATTAATAAAACATGTAAACTTTTTTATCAAAATTAACAACATATATGTAAATTGGGGGGTGTTTGTTTTTGTTTGTTTGGTTTTTTTTATGAGAAGGCATAAATAAACAAAAGTTATCAAATTTTATGAAAAGGTCCTTCCCTTCACAACACCACAACCCTTACACCTAACCCACTACACATACACACACTGAATCAATTTTTAATCTTCAGACTTTATTTCTAATTTGGATTATCACTGTTCATTGTAAATGTATCAATTTGAAAGAAATTATACAAGGACTAAAAATTTGTCTTAGATACTTTTAAATTTTGGTTGTAATGTTAATATAAATTATTTCTAATTAATAGGTATGGTAAATGGAGGATATGGTGAAACCCATGTGAATACCCTCCTGGCTGCCTTGAATATACCATGTGTGTCGCAGAAGACTCTAAAGAATAGAGAGAGGGAGGTTGGACAACAACTTAGAGAAATGGCGGAAGAAACATGCCAAAAAAGTCTGCAAGAGGAAATTAGATTGTAATTTATTATTAATTTTTTTTTACCAAAAAAATGTATTATTTCATTTAGTTTATTAACAACTTAAAATTTTAAAATTAAAATTGAAAATACTATTAATTTAGGAGTGAAGGGAGTCTATCAGCCAGCTTTGATGGTGCCTGGCAAAAACGGGGTACTGGACGAGCCTATAATAGTCTTACCGGTAAGTTCTGCATCATGCATGAAGATAAATGAATATAATTTATGGTATATAAATACAATAACGTTTATCTTGTTCAAAGTGTTCTTGTGTGTGATGTACATTGCCTATGTTTGTTTCATGTGTAGGGCATGCATCTCTGTTTGGAGAAAAATCAAAGAAAATCATAAGTTTCTCTGTAAAAGGAAAAAAATGCAGGATATGTGCTGCTGCCAAATCCAAAGGTAATCCTCCCCGTGTTCATCAGTGCTGTAAAAATTGGACCGGATCAGCGAAGGCAATGGAGCCGGCCATAGCATGTGAGATGCTCGAGAAGGTAGAGACGTCAGGGGGAAAGGTAATTGCAAATGTATTTTTAAATTTGAAAACAACTTAAAACAAAATATTACTATCAATTTATTAAAAGCAGACATAAAATAAACATAATGAAAACAGAGAATTTTATTTTACAGTTTTATTAACATTTTTCTTCATGTGTAGGGCATATTGCATCTCTTTTTAGGTAGATACTTTGATAATGGATAATGACTCTACAACAATTGCCAGAGTAAAGGCTCAAGTCAATCCAAACATATCCAAACGTTCCGATAGTAATCACACTAAGAAGGGATTCACTGGTGCTTTGGTGGAGCTAAGTAGTGCCCACAAAGTTTTAAGAAATGTTGAAGTCAGGGGGCACATGGAACGATGCTTCATGTACTGCATTCAGCAAAATAAGGACAACCCTTCTCAGCTTGAGACTGATCTTAGAAATATTGTTCCACACTTATATGGTTAGAGAATTTTACTACAAATGCAACTTTTATACATTGATTAATTTCTTTCATAAGAATTCTTAACAATTCTACAATATATGTATTTTTTATAGGAGAGCACCAGTCTTGTGATCAATGGTGCAAGAGTCAAAAAACAGGTTACAAACCCAAACACTTGCCATATGGTAAACCTTTGTCCTGTACTGTTCTCCGTACTGCTTTAGAGGACCTGTTTGAGAAGTATTCAAAGAAAGCCACTGAACTCTCACACATAGAATCCACATAGCTAAATGAGAATTTCAACTTAATGGTCTCCAGTAAAGCACCAAAGCGGTTGTAAGTAAACTTTGTCAGTTTTTATTTACTTAGTGAACAAGTCTAACTATTAATATTCTTGAGATTTCTGAATATCTAATTTTGAAAGCTGACTTGAAAAGTTGCTTGGGTACGATGTGCATGCAGTATCATAATTCATAATACAGGTATTTCGGAGGCTCAGAGAGCTTGCACTCACGTGTTTCGGCAACTGTGTGCCAAAAGAATGATGGTTATAGTTATGTAACAGAGGTAGAAACATGTTTGTAGTTGAAGTTGAATTCTTTTTATTATTGTTACTTTTTTTAACATTTACGTTGTTTTGTTAAACATTTTTATTTGCATATTTATGTTGATATGTTTTTCCATACTTTCTTTGCATTCCTGATAATTTCTTTTTTCAGTTTGACTAACACTGCTAATTTGATTGATACATATATTTGCATCTATCAAAATAATGTGTATGTGATGATTTGTAAATAAAAATACTTTCTTCAAACAGCTCATAAGAAGTTGGCTCTCTCACCGGGACTCTTCACAACAAAGCACACAGTCAGATTAGCCAACAAGTTAAAACGGAAGCGCTTACAACAGAGCCAGCAATCCATGAAAAGAAGACGCTTGGAGCTTAAGGCAGAAAGACTTTCAAAAGATGCTGCTCAGTCAGTTTTAGAGGGTATGTTAAACATATAGTATTACTGCTTATTATTGGATAAGCTGTGAATAAAATGAAAATGTTCACAATGCCATTTCTGAGTGATTATCCTCAAATTATTTTACAGGTGATACATACAGGTCCAAAATAGGCATGGATGATGATGCTGCTGATTTGGAGGATATCACCATTGTACCATTAAAGCCATCACCTGAGAGCAGTTCTTTGATGTACTTTGACTGGGAAACAACAGGATTCCGTAGGTGTTATTAAACCCATTAAAATGATGTGAAGTGTTAGTTTGAAATTACTTTTTCTACTCATAGTCTAACTTTTTATGTCTTTTATAATATTGGAACACTGAATTCACACAAAGTTCATTTCTTTCACTTTCATTTTAGAGCGAACCTCAGATATTGTGCAGATTGCTGCTGTTTGTGGGGAAAAGTCGCTCAACATCCATTTGAAGCCAAACGGTAGAATCAGTGAGGGTGCATCCAAGGTAACAGGACTTACATATGAGAATGGCATTCTGAAGCGGCTTGGGCAGCCTTTGGTGTCGGTTAGTGCTGATGAAGGACTAAAGCAGTTTGTCATGTTCCTTGCATCATCCTCCAAACCATTTTTGATTGGACATAACATTCAAAACTTTGATGTTCCAATTTTGATACACAATTTACAAAAATATAATCTTGTAAACAGTTTTAAGAATGAGGTTTCCGGTTTTATTGACACATACAAACTATCAAAGAAAGTGTTTGAAAAGTCAAGTGTAGCCAATTTTAAGCAAGAAACACTAGTAAAAACCTTTATTGGCATAGATTATGATGCACACAATGCAATGTCTGATGTTACTAGTTTGAGGCTTCTTTATGAAAAAAAGTTAGCCGTACATTGTGGAGATACTGATGTTTTTAGCTTGGCTTACTACAGTGATAAATCATCACTTGAACCACTTGTTCACAAGAAAGTTATTTCATCTGTTATATGCCAGAGACTTGTTTCATGTTCGCTCAGTTTGAATAAGTTGAAACTTATTCATACACGAGACCCCCATAATGGCATTCGCAATGTTTTCAGTGAGTCAGTATCAGACTCCAAGAGGGCACGTATTTCTAAGTCAAAAAATGTTATTGACAAAATTGTAGAATTTTTGAATTCTTTGTAAATGTATATACATGTAAACAGGCTATATGATCTTCAGTACTGGTATATCTACATCTTGTAATTTTGAAGAACAGTACACTGTACTGCATTATACATGTACATGTACAATGATCATTATAGATAATATAATTATTTTTATGTCTTGTTTAATTGGTAATTCTGAATTTGATAGAAGCAGTCAAGTGTAAATAATGTCTACCAGTATATAAAGGTTTTGATCTTCAATGAGTCTAATAGTTGGAAATCGTGAATTTTTGTACTGAGATTTTAGTACGTTTGTGTTTATATATGCAGAGGAAAGGTACTGTTTATCCAAAAAATTAATTTGTACTCAATACATGTAGTTTTGAAAGAAGTCTTTTAGTGTTAATCAAAGCAAACAAATAAATGTGCTGTTTTCTGATGTAATGTTAAATTGTGTTTGTGACACTTTTTTTAGCTGCATTTGATAAGGGGGTATATGTGTTCTAAAGATCGTAGAAAAAAAGAAGCATGTGAAGTACTATATTTTTTTTGCTTTTTAGTTGCAGTAGACATAAATCTAATATTTTAAAGTTTAAAAAATGGTGTTTAACCATAGAATTTTTAAGATAAGTTAAAAAATGTGAAATTATGTAAAAATTTTGAAATAGCATTTTTGTAACATTTCATTATAAAATTTCATTATAATCAATCAAATGATGATAATCACACTTGTTATTACTTTCTTACATATTTAATGATAAATTAAAACATTTGAAACTTTGTTTTGCTTTGATATTTTTATAATATGAGCCAAATAATGATTTTGGTTGAAATCATGTGATCAAAGAAGGGGGTATGCATCTTCTGGAGACTCTAGTGATAAAAGTAAATAGTTAAGACATGTACTTTTGGGGCTTTTTTATTACATAAGGTATTATTCTACTTGATTAATGAAAAAAAACCTTACTTTAACCACAAAAATCCTGAGTAGGGACCTACCTTAACACATTAAAAATACACCAATGCATAATGATGAGCACTTTCTTATTGTTCCATCTCATTTATGCATTATCAGATTTAATTTGAATTAAATAGTCTGTAGAACACAGGGAATATGTGGGATGGGGTGACAGGGTAACCTCAAGAGCTGAAACCACAAGAGTCGATTTGTAAAACCCATGTCGCCAGGTGGTAGCAGAAGCCCATGTTTGGCTGAAATTAAAATTTAAAAAAATCAATTAGCTGTGTTAACATATGCATAGCAAATACATGAATATTTGTTGAATACACTGACCAATGACGATGCAGTGTAATAAGTATGACATAACAATATGTGACATGTAAATGGCAGTACAAAAACTAAATTTGCATATCAGGTCATACTATCTTAAACACATATCAAATTGAGAGAGAGAGAGAGAGAGAGAGAGAGAGAGAGAGAGAGAGAGAGAGAGAGAGAGAGAGAGAGAATGCTTTACTCATAGTGTGATAGTAAATATTTATTTTCTTTTGATATACTGTATATCTCTTCTCGAGTAATCTTTTACTAAATTATAATTCCATGAGTTTCATGTTTTTTTTTATATCAATGAAATGTCCATAATGTCAAATATAAGCTGAGGTATCTGAGCTCAGTAAGAATTAAACCCTGGACCACATATACATGTATTTGTCTTATCTCAAAATTGTTTGTATACAATGTACATGTGCTTTGCATGAAAACTTTACCTATAGAAATGAATCAATATGTATATTTACATAAAAAAAAAACCTGACTCAAACAAATAACAATGATTCTGCAGAAAAATTAAATCCTCAGAAGACTGTTTTATGAGTATCAGTGAGCATTCTATTACCCTAAAATTCTGACCTTGATGTAATATGAAGTTCTTTTCAATTATAAGCTTAAAATCTTCTTTTAACATGTTTAAGAAATTAAAAAAAAATGAATTGTAGAATAGCATATAAGTTTCACATTGGTTAATCAAAAAAAAATAATCTGCTATTGAGAAAATGAATATGTTATTGTATGCATGTACATGTGGATCAAGTAGTGAATAATAATAACAAATCAGGTAGTGAATAATAACTACAAACCATTGCCCCCCTGAATATTATCTAGCCACTATGCTATATGGTCTCAAGCGACTGAGTCTGACCACCACATATGTAATATTTTATGGGTTGGGGTTTATTATTATGAAGTCTGACTGCAGAATACTTAACACATCAAATATATTAATCATATCATTTCAATGCACATACAAACATGTACAAATCTTTCTGAATTTTTGAATTTATAAATAAAGTGAAAGGTAATGTGGTACAAAATTGTTTTATTCAAATTAGGTAAAGAAATCATAATGCAAACATTACTTTGATTACATCGCTCTACACTTTGTACCTTGGGACTCAACCTACCCCTTTCAAATGCAATGTTTACAGTGTTTGCCATATAATTATATGTTAGTTCAATAGTAAAATAAGAATTCAAAACGGTGTTATAGATATCTATTGTAAGCACAGATCCAGCAAAATGAATTATATCATCTTAGCTTCAACAATTTATTGTTCAATGTGCAAAACACAATGTTGCACGTGTAATCATCATACAAACATGCATGCACTTTGATTACAACATTCTACAATTGTGTACCCTGGGAACCCCACCTATTTTAAATGCACTGTTTACAGTGTATGGTGTGTAGTTCAATACACTAAAAAAAATACATGCACAGCAAAATAAGAACAGCGGTGATGTGCAAAACAAACACGTGTAGATACACTGGACTGAACAGAGCAAATGCTTTGAAAAGAAAAGGTAAACACGACATATTCTGTATTGAAACATACCTTTATAATCTCTCAAACGATGGTTGAGCTGCATTATCCACTTTCGGCGTCTTGCAGGCCATGCATCTTATGAAAATGTTGACACACCGCTGTCAGCTGTTCGCAACCAAAACAAGGCGAGTGAAAGCGCTCTCTTGACGCGGATGGTAAGCAAACGACAATGCAGTTTTAAGAAATAAACGCATTTAATCACAGATTTCGATTCAGTATTGTTTAAAATAAAACTAAAAATTATTATTTAAAGCAATCCATCGATAAATTTTAACAGCGATCGCTTCTCTAAATCAGAATTAGGAAATTGATGAAAACATGAATAATGGGCGGAGCTAACGTCTGAAAGGTCACGTGATATTCACGAGCTGAAATCTATGGGAAGCCTTAACCTAGCTGCGTAGAGAGTTTGAATCCTGCTGGGGCTTATCTTATTTTTACCTTAAGTTTCCCGAGGTTTAGTGTTGGTAATTTTACTACATAAATGATTTTTTTTGGGGTGGTGGGGGGTGGGGGTCTGGACTTCTCACCCCCACCCTTTCTCTAAATCCACGCACACGATGATGTTGGCACACAAAAGCATAAATAAAGCAGGCAACAGCCGGGGGGGGGGGGGGGGGGGGGGACATGGGCATGGGCATGATTTAATTTTGTTTGTAATCATTATATAGACCATACTTTCTTTGACATGAAATGTTTAGATTTTTTATTAATTTAAAATTCATATGCAAACAGTTCAAACCCAAATTGTACATAAAAAAAATATATTCATTATGGGATGTGATCTCATCATTTATGAAAATCATAATTTTTAAAAAGTACCGGAAATTGCATGTGCCCTCCTTTTTGACTAAAACCGGTACAAGAGAATGTTATTTAGAGGCAAACACTTGGTGCGGGTATTACTGTCTAATGACAGCATCTAGTTTCAATTAATTTTGATTTTTATCATTCCTTTTTCCATCTAAAGTACATCTCAGTGAAATATATATGTCTATAAATGTCATTTTTACCAATTATTTGACCCCAAGGACCACCAGAGAATTTTTGAAACTTTTTTACAAAACAACATGACACCCCAAATCATATTCCAAAAGTTCAGTTTGCTGGTTTATAAGATGTAAGAGCAGTTTGAGAAAGTAAAACGTGACAGACGGACGGACGGACGGACGGACGGACGGACAGGCAGACGGAACAGGGTAACAACAATATACCCGAACTTTCTTGAGAAAGTGTGGGTATAATTCATCACTATAGAGTTTCTTTGTTTCAATAATTTTTACAAACAGACGGACAAACAAACACATAAGCACAAATACAGACAGAAAGACTATATAAAGATGTTCGCAAAGAAGGAATATATAATATCTAACGCACATGATTGGCAATGCGGGAGTATGTTAACAGTCGATACCTTTACAACAACCATCCCGAGGAAGCAAGTTCTTAGCGTCACAATTGTGACAAAACCAGTGAAGATTTAATAGCATGTATACAAACATTAACCAATAAGGAAAAAGAAGGAAGCTTTATTCTTTTTAAGATCAATTCTACGTAAGAATCAAAATTGGGTGGCCACGCATAGTCACGGATTTTCTTCATACTTGATAATTTAATAGATTTTGATGAGTAAAAAAGTCTAACACCATTTTTTTGTTGCTATGTGGTCCCGTTGCCATGGTAACGGAGTGTCAAGATGTAAAAATGGCATTTTAATGCTTATTTGAGAACGTAGTGGGAGTAATGTGCACAATTTGGGGTTTCCAGGGTAGCATATATTATTAAAAGTAGTTGTCATTTTTCAAAAGAAAGAAAAACATTCATGGAGAAACGCATATTTTTAGAGCGTTTCCATGGTTACTAAACAGAAATTTGAAAATATGTTTTCTTCATTTAATTTAAATGAAAAGAACAAATCTTGGATTTTTTGAAAAACGCTATTATGATTGTGCAATTATAAATTTAGATATGAAAATTGAGATCCCATTTCGGTTCATTAAAAAACCGCAAAAACCTGATTTCAAAAATTTCTTATGGTCTCCATGGTAACATTTTTAAAGCATTGGTTTCTCCATCAATTTTCATATATAAAATAAGAATTGAAAATAGGACAAAGGCTGTTTTATGTGTTGGATAGTTTACATTAGTGGGCAAAACTTTCTAATATAGCTTCAAAGTAGGTAAGTTTTGCTATTTTTCCATCTTTATCCTCAGTTACCATGGCAACAGTTACCCCCAGCAACCAACTTTTAGTGGTTTTTTGCATTTTACACTTAGGTGTGTCCATGTATGAAATATAAGGAAAATTGGTGACTATGCGTGGCCAGACCCCTTTATAAATCATTGATTATTACATAGAATTGAAATTAAGTATCTAGGATATTTAAAAAAATATATATATTTCAAATTTACAGTGGGGTACAATGGGTTACAGTGCTAGTCAGTGCCATGTACAGTGACGTACAATAGGGTACAGTGACTGGTCAGTAGAAATGTAAAGTAGGGTATATTGGAGTACAGTGGAGTACAGTCGGTAAAGGGTATAGTGAGGTACAGTCAATGTACGATAGATGTCAGACAATATCAGTGGATTTTGAATTTAGTAGTGTTATTTCTCTCCATCGATATGCCTCAACCTCTCGTAGTTTAGATGAATGGTTATTTACATCGTAGATCATTGGGGTTTAAAGACAAAATGACCGTTTCTCCATATCTTAAAATTTCTACAGTAGACAGCTTATGTAGTCCGTGCTTTCAGTAATAAAGTTTTCGATAGATCAGAAATATGCAACCGCAATAGTACAATATCAGCATAAATCAATAACACACCTAATTAAAGCTTGCATATTAAAATATAAAAACGTTTATTTTTTTTAGATATTCATTGCATTGAGTGTACAACAATTACGGGTTTTTGGTATAAAGACGTTTTAAACTAATCTGACTGTAAGACAATTGGTATTTAAATCAATTTTCAAAATGCGTCTGCTATAAAATGCATAATTGTGACAAAATATAGTAAGTAACATAATTAGGAAAATATACATGTACATGTGACTGATCTACTCGTTTAGTGTGCTAATACTTTATTTGGTATTGTACTCTATTTTTTTTTGTCTGAATTTTAGCGATGTCTACAGCGTATAATAGTATGTGCCAACACAAATTAAAAATTGCTTTGCTATACTTGATAGTCTCCTAGCCTAATAAGGCGAATACGAAAGGACATTGTTGATTCGATCAATTCGTATGGATGTACTTTTAACGTAATAATTTGTTCATGTACACAGCACAAACATTTGACGGCAATATAAAGAAACAATATTATAAGAGTACTTGTGTTAACAAGTGCACAATTACAGCTTTTAATGTTTAAGAAGCAGGAAGCAGTTATTAAGATATTAAGTGCCGTGCTCACAGAAACTAGTAAATAAAACTAGTATTCTTTGCGCTTCAAATAAAAACATGTTTAATGTAAGTTTAGTATTCTCCTATTCCTTAAGTACTTAATGATTTCAAACATCTCTTAACTTAAGTCCCTGAACAATCATGGTTAGGGTAGAATGGGACACCCATCGATATAAAAGTCGATAAAAGTGTTTTATAATCAAAACAATGTCGCCGTTATAGGAGTTTTTAATTTTACTTACAACATTTAACCAAACAAATAATTTTTTTTTATTATTTTTGGAAATGTGACAATTATAAAAGATTCAAACTCATTATTTATAGATTTGTGTTAGACGCTTTAACTCATTGGACTTATCTGTTAGGTAATTATTTTAGAAAAGAAAACAAAAATATTTGATTTTGTTTTGATATGAAGTACGTCAAGATATAAAGTTGTTCCATACCATCTTAATTATGAAAAAAAAACATCTTATTTATCGATTTATTTTCCTTGAAATATAAGTTTAAAGCGTGTACTATATACAAACACCCAAATTGACAATTAACACTTAAAAGTTAAAGTGTACAAATTGAACAGTTTTATTGCTAATTTCCATGTACTCAATGGATAAAAACGTCTCAGGAAAAGTTTCATTAACACTAAATCTCAAAAGGGTGTCGAATATTCGACAGGAACATTATTATACAGTTAACATTAATTTGGTTGAATTGTAACATTTCAAACTGTGCTACCAAAACAATAATGTATGTATATTACTAAAACAGCTTTCTAATAAGCACGTTAAATGCGATTGTCAATGCGTCGACTTTGGCATAATATCAGCTTAAAACGATATGATAGTTTTCTTCAAAATTTATAAGGACTTCCGTATTAAACTTATTTGTATATCAGATCTAAATGATAAATCTTTATTTGTCAAACTTGCGTACACAAATGCACCGATTGACCTTTGGTAATCCGGCTTGTTCCATTTGACCGGGAAGGTTCGCCGGCGTACACATATCTCGCCGATTTTGAAATATATGTGTGGAATTCCTTGGTTTTGATTTCAAGCATGGCGGAAAGCTGATGGTTAGATAGTGTAATGAGATGGAAATATGTAGATAGTTGTTATTTAATCGGCATGCTGACTTATTGCTTGAATGCAATAATTGAACAAATGTTTCTTCACAACGTTATAATATAACGTTTTAAAATAAAGTTAACATGTAATTCCTCTTTACTAGTCAATTCTGCTCATATGCGAAGTAGAGAGTTAATTTTGGAAAAAAAATAGGTTTCACCACTTAGCATGCCTTCAAAGTGTTTCGCGCAAATTACCTATTACTTGTCATTCCAGCATGCAACAATCTCTCTTGTGTCTCAATACATGGCTAAACATTGCGTTTTATCTTGTTCAAGTGTGTGCTTTAGTGTGTGATATTGTATTTCTTAGTCTTCTGCTAATGTAATAACAGCTCCTGATTAATTGTTAAAATCTCTTAATATTGGTTATGTTGTTAAATGGTTAATAGTTATAATAATGCATTTAGACGGATTTTGTGATAGCCTATCAACATATGATGCAATCAACTGAATTTTGAAAAAAAAATAAAAAAGGGTAATTCTTTTATTCCTATTTTTTCCAGGAAACTGTTCTGAGTGATTTAATGTAGTTTATAGATTTCGGTAACAATCATAAACATTTTTTGTTTATTACAACTTTCTACGCCATTTATTCTCTAACAAATCTTTCTTAATAAATCAAAAATTGTTTTAACAAAGAGGACAATGCTGATGACAATGCCGATGACGCACATGGTTGGTGTTAGATCTGTCCTATCACCACTTTAAGGAAATACTTCGGCATTTGTGACAATAATTATCATAAGAGGACGACGCAATTAATTAAATTAAACCAACACTCAAGGCAACCAAATAGAGATATAGGCAGGGCGCATCATTATGAGATATACAACACCGAGGGGGAAATTAAACAGATCGGCGAGACCAGGAAGCAGCCAACGAGGAACTGAAAAAACAAACATTGAGATTTAAAAACTGTGTTTGAGTATAACGACATGTATGAATTGAACATTGCATGAACGTTATTAATCGGCAAAAGAAGATAGATAGATAGATAGATAGATAGATAGATAGATAGATAGATAGATAGATAGATAGATAGATAGATAGATAGATAGATAGATCCAAAATACAAATATATTTCCACAGAGTGCGGTAATAAATATGAAAAAAAAAAAGAAAAAAGCAACACAAATTGTAAAACGTTAGCGCTTTCATTTCATATCTTCAGACGTTTTACAGTCGTTAAAATGATAACTCAATGACGTTACCTAGTGATAACGTCAACAATAATACTATGACGTCATAATGTTTAGTAAGGAAACAATCATATAATCAAGTTATATAGTGTTAAATATATAAAGGATATCTATATTGTGTGATTTTATATTTGTTTTATCCAACGAGTTGAAATGGTGTATATATTCGCGAGGTTTGCCGGATATATATATATACATACATATATATATTTCAAAACAGCTTAGAAAAAAATATTCAAAAGTACTAAACAAGATATATAGTTTATACCATTGCTATGCAACATATTAGATATGTTATGTCTTGAATAATAGTCCCGTAATGCTGGGGATTTCGGGCTCATCACATTACAAATGATATATAAGGACCCTCGGAAAAGATATTTTTGTGACAGTGAAAATAAGCAGATATGCATCTGATGCATCTACAAATACATCCTTGTTACCATTTTACATGACTGCACTTGTGTGCTGTATTTCTCTTTCAGATCAGAACTTCCTGATTTTGTTCAGCATTACAGTTATATGGTTTGCGTGAAATAGGAGACCTATATATTTACTTTAGTAATGTAAATAAAAGAGAAGACAATGTCTTTCATTTTTCTGTTTATTTTTGTTGGACTGCCATGGCATATTCAAGGTAAGATACTATTTCTTTTTTTAAAGTTGATATGATATTATGTGTGACTACAACTTTACAATTGAATCGCAAAAATAATTAATCTGACGTAAATACACATATAGTTTTTACACGAAGATTTTGAATTTAATTTAAGTATTGTGATGTTTCAAAAAGTTTATCTTTTAAGGTTGCAATGTAACAACCGTTAATGATACAACGCCGCTTAAGGATATAAATACCATTAAGGATATAAATATCATTAATGATGTATATATCATTAAGAATCGCAATTACAACACCTTAAACAATAAATTATTGCATTCACAGTTGATATCAACAATGATAGAATGGTATCATTAGGCGTGCTTACTGCACAGAAACCCTAACGCCTAATGAGACAAGCAATTATCTACACTCTCAGCCGCTAACGATGATAAATTTAAATCATTGAGCGCTTCGGTCGCACCCTTTAAAATTGTACAAAATTGTAATTTTTTTCATTTCCTAAATCCGCCTAACATTTATTATACATTTTTGTCTCTACTGCTTTTTTTTATTTGTTATATTTACTATCATAAATTATGTACGGTTCAAACATACAGTTAAACAGATAGATAGATATAGACAGACATATAGATAGATAAATAGAACGATCGATAAATAGATGATAGATAAATAGATAGAAATATGAGGATAAAAAGATAGAGTGAAAGGAATCTATCTATAAAACATAAATATTTGTAGATTATAGATAGACAAAATGCTAATACTTAGATAGTTGACTTGTTAAGACAGACAGACAAAAAGGCTCAAGCCAGCAGCTATGAAGCCCGTATGTACTTTCTGCAAATAAAAGAAAATCAATAAAGTACTGCGAGTACTCGAACAGAAATTACTTTTTACTTTGTCATTGGCATATTATAATTAGTATCGAAACGATTAAAACATGTATTGATATGTCTGATGATTGACAACTGTGGGGCAGTAAAGCTCGCCTGAATAAGGATTACTCTGTATATTATAGAAAATCATTAAAAATTGATCTTTGTCTACGGGTCTTCAGTTATGAAACTGATGATACTATAGACGCTTATCTAAAAATGTCGTTTTAAAACTGGAAAGTTACAATTTAAACAAAGAAGTTACACATGTGCCTGAAAATCAAGCCCACGCTTTTTTTTTATTTACTCAGGAAACGATATGCACAAAACTTTAAAAGAAAAAAATCAATAGATGGGCAGTTAACCATCTAACTTAAAGTTTATTATTTCATATAGAAATCCGCCCATGACGCGGGCGGAAACGCACTAGATTTAAAAGCGAAATCAGGGACGATTTTGCCTAAGCCATACAGTTATTACAACTACACATGTCCATTCAGCTCACCTGGGCTTTGTCATTTTTTTTAACATTTTACAATGACATATTATGGGTAAAATGTGGACAATCATATCTCTTATATTTAAAGTGTACATCAAACAAATACCAAATTAGGGGAATTATAGGAATTTCATTTCCCGTCCTCTTTTTTGTGTTGTAGGGATACAACAAGGTGGTGTCCAGGCTTTTGGGCTCATTTTAATGATTTATATTCCTTCTAGAGAAAATAAACACTAGGAATTGGAAAAAGACTCTCATTAGATGTATTTAATCTAGAAGGCCCTAAACTTTCTTAAACTAAAGATGACACCATAATTGAATCAACAAATGTTAACCCCCAAAGTATGGTCTTGGATGTTTTCGAGATTTTAACTTAAATATATCCATCTATCATCTATCTAATTACATTTCTGTCTTGCAGACTGAAGCTAGCAGCCACAAACAAATAACAAATAGATATCAATGTATCCATTACAAGCTTTAGAAGGCATCTGTTAAATTGTACAACGTAAAAACATGACAAAGTTTTTGTGCTAAAGCTAAATGACCTTTCTCGCTGCCCAGACGCCTTCTAAGGCATGAATTCGATACATCTCATGATAGTATTTGTCTAATCCCCAGTGGTTAGTATTTGATAATTTAAATCGTTAAGATGTTAAAGCTTTGGCATTAACGTTTGTTTTACAAACATAACTTCACAAAATGCACTGAAATATTCATATTTTTAAATTAAAATTAAGTAAGGATGCGACAGCAACGCTTAATGAATGAAAGTTTGTTTGATTAGAGGCAAAAAGTGTAGATATATGCTTTGTTCGTTAAACGTGAGAGCTTTTTGGTCATTTTTGACGCCTAATGATACATTTATATCAAGCGGCGATATATCACTTTAGCGCTAGGGGTTACAACGCTTTGTGATATTTATAACATTAAGCGGCGTTGCCTCTTTACGTAACAAGGGACAGTTTTAGATTAAGTACCCGTCAATATGTTTTTGTAAAATTGAGAGTTTCTGTACTTGAAGGCTTATAAAGGTTACTTAAATTCATGAAATGATTTTTAAGGATTATCATTAGTAAGAAAGATGTATCTTGTTGGAATCGGTATCCAACACGTAGGCCCCTAATGCTTAGTACAAGAGAATCAGAAGTAAAATGCGAAACTTGCGGCTATGACTGTTGAGTTAACTTTGCACAGTGAAATTGCAAGTTACAGACAGGGGGTAAACTAACAAGAAAAGTAAGTGAATGGGTCATAGTAAACTCTACATTGGTAAGTTCCTAACATGTGATGGCGCACACATGCACATGGTACGGAAGGTCAACCCTTTGCAGGGAATTCGCTGGGGGAGGTCTAAAGAGCTGAAAAATCATTTTAAAAAATGGGCGAAATATGAAAGAGTTGAAATCTAAAAAAAGAAAACAGTATGTAAAAATGTTTACATTTTGACTAGTAATTTTCCTCAGTAATCGGTGATTGGCCTTATAAGGAGTGAATTGAAGGTAATTTTGCTGAATGAAAACTGAGGTAATTCTTGTTACACAGTTCATAAAACACATTTCCTTGGCTAAAGTGAATTGTTTAAAAATAACTTTCCCCTCCGTCCTTAACAGTTGTTACAGTGCATGTTGAAGTAACTGGTAATGATACAACACCGCTTAATGATATAATTATCACTAACCAGCGCATAATGTTATAACCATTGTATTAACAGTTGACATCGCCATGAGCTAATGTGGATTGTATTTGTACGTAACATGAGCTTAATGGCGGCAGTGAATTATATCCTTCAGTTCAATCGTTTATTTATATAAAAGAACATAAATCTTTTGATACCAATGTATTAACTTAAATATGGGTACCATCTATAACTTCTTATCTTTTTTACATCTATATTCTGGTTCATCTTATTGATATTCTTTACTTGATAAACTATATTCAAATATGACAATTATCTATGAATGAAAACTGACAATAACAAACTGTCAACCATCTCCAAAATCTATATAGCGAAATGCAAATCAAAAGGCAGATCAACACGGACCTCTAAAAAGATAGAGGTGGGGTCATATGCCTAGGAGGAGTAAGCGTCCCCTGCCGACCAGTCGCACCCGCCATTTTCTCATTGTCAAGATCATGAAAAACTGAAGAAATCGTAGTCAGTCCGGTGTATAAAGTATGAAAAACGTCGGTCAGCATGTGTCTTAATAAAAAAAAAACATTGTACCTACTGACAAATTCATTGTACCGATCATGAAGTTTTGATATGTTTGATGAATGTTAACCAATGAGAATAATTCTAAAATGAAAATCCTACTAACTCATATTTTAAACAATATATATATATATATATATATATATATATATATATATATATATATATATATATATATATATATATATATTAAAGGTGAATCATTGGTTATTTCCTCTGAGTTTAAAGACGGTGATGTGATATTTACGTGGACCAATGTTTCCTCATCCTACCATGTATTCAATCGAAACAAAACAGGAAAAAACTGGGTCCAAGGATATTATAAAACTTTAGGGTCAACAGAATACACTGTTCGAAATGTTCTGATGTACGATTCCATTTATATCAATGTCAGTGTACCTGGAAGTGATCAATTGTTTAATAACACCACATACGAAGGTAAATCGTTTTATTAAGCAATCATATCAATTAATACGATCTGAATGGTGAAGGAATAATCATAAACAATAATTTAAAATAAACTTGGTGAATAAAAAAGAACAAAAAAAAATTTTGTAATGTATTTGCAGTTTTAGGAAATGATTATAATTCATTTAGTTTTAAATGCGAACTATTGATAACAATAAAACTCAACACTTCACATTGACAAAACGTTTAATGATTGTCTCGTTTAATTACAATACGTGTGTAATGATTTATCAGGCCTACTGTTTTATTTAAATTTTACATGTCTGAAATTTCGATTGCATGCTTAACAAATCGTTGACGAAGATCAATAATATAATGTCAAAATGCTAAATCAAAAGATTTAGAGTAAAAGTATGATAAAATTATTATTATCCACAGTCAACAAAGTTACAACTCAAATTGGGAAGGCTGTGAATATATCATGGACCGCTTCGTATTTCCCAAAGGCCGGGATATATAGAGTATATCACACCAGGAAACAGAAAATTATTTTCCAAATAAGAAGTAATGAAATAAGCTTGGGTGAAAATATGAGCTCGACAAAGTATAAGTATATCACCAGGCCTTATTCTTCTACAAATATTTCCTTTGAGATAAAAAACATAACAATGGCTGATGCTGGATATTACAATGGCGGAGTACAGCTTACAGGTGTTGTTCTAGTAGTTAAAGGTAACTGTTTATAGTATATATACTTTTTTTCATAAAACGATATAAAATGTATCAAAGTCTGCTTCAATGTATTCAAGATATTAATGTTTTATAACGAAAGAAAAGGTAACTAAAATTCTGTAAAATTAATTTTCAAAGACTGTTTCTTTTCATCAATTTAAAAATATGCTATTGTATTTAGTTAAAGAACAAAACAAAAACCAAACACAGTTGATTATCGCTGTCTTGACGAACTCTTCAATGGGCTTAAAAAGCACCAATCTAGGGAGGTCCAAAGTTAATAATTATTTAACATCAGCATAATAATATGATGAGAACTCAATGACTAATATATAATATACAAAGTTATACATTGCTACAATGTTACACTAGACTGTTTTTGCTTCAGTACTGTGCAAAGACTGAAAACATTGAATTGAACATAATTGTACGAAAAAATATGTAAAATAAAATCTGGGACCCTTAAAATGCTCTTCGTATGTATATAATTCCTCAGTCGCAAAATTTTATGCTTTACATATTCTTTCTGTTTTTTATTTCAATGTTAGGCAAACCTTCAAAGCCGAACATAACAGGAGACCTTAACGTTGAGGTCAATAGATACATAAAACTGACATGTTCCAGTAACTCAACCTCAGCCCCTGACTACTACTCAAAGCTCGTCACCTTGTCCTACACCTGGTTTGTCAACGACACTAAGATGGATGGAGAAACCAGCGAGTCACTGACATTATATGTCAGGAGAAACATTACGTACAACATATACTCATGTAATGCGACAGAAGACGATATGGAGTCAGAAAAAAGTGACCCAGTACAGATCAACCCTTTTTGTAAGTATGGTCGATGTTACAAATCCTCTGTGTATGTTTCAAGTCTTTTTGGTCCCATTATCTTGTAACCATTTTTAAAAATTTATAGAATACATTGCACCAAAATAAACAACATTTTAACTCACCATTTAATGTTTAAAATGCAAAAATAAAATTGCTATACAAAGCTGACCATATTATTATCGAAGTATTTTTAAGCCGCTAATTCAACTTCATTCAATCCATTCAATAGTTTCTTTATATTATGGTAACCTAACACCAAAATTTTATTATAAACGTTTTTCTATAGTCAACTTTCCTTACTTATGTATCAATATACCTTCATCACCTGCATATGGAGTTTTTGTCTCTCAGTTAATTCGATACGCAAGGGCATGCTCTTCGTATAAACAGTTTCTAAGGCGAGGCAAGCTACTGACAAACAAGTTGATAAAACAGGATTATCAACAGTCTCGTTTAAAGTCATATTTTCGTAAGTTCTATGGTCGATACAACGACCTTGTCAGCAAATACAATCTTCCACTGGGTCGCATGCTGACTGACGATTTTCTTACTAATTGTTAGACCATAATTAATCACCTAATTGTCTAAGGACTTTTCCGGGTTTTTTTCTCGATGACGACAAAGAACACACGCCGGATGTGACCGGTCATCAGAGGATGCTAACTCCTCCATGGCACCTGATCCTGACTCTGAGGTTTTCCAGAGGTCTGTGATTGCTTTGCTTTGGACTATTGGTTGAATACCAAAATGTTCACGGATTTTTCTCCGTTTTTCCCCATCATGATATTTTCCCAAATTACGACAATTTCCCCGATATTGACATTTTTACCGATATGACATTGGGCGCACGGCGGGTGTGAACGGTCGGCAGAGGATGCTTACTCCTCCATGGCACCTGATCCTACCTCAATATTTTTAAGAGGTCCGTGTTTGCTCTGCTTCTATTTTGTAATTTTCATTTGGACTTTTGAATTTGAACACTTCGTTATCACCACATGTCATTAATTTATCCCACTCTTCAATGTTGTTGTATCAAGAATTTCTTGAGAAGTATATCATTGAAATTTGTAGACAAAACATGCTTAAAAAATACAAAGATAATGGGAGGGGGGGGGGGGCAGTATTCATCCTTCTGAATTATGGCCCATTTAATTTGAGATTTTTGCACCTGGAATGCAATTTCAGCCTGATTAGAATTTTGGTCATTATTTTTAATTAAGCAAACTTTTGTCTTCAAATATTGTTTTTAATTATGCACAATAGTCCTGAATAGAAGGATTACGAAAAAAATATGTACGACACTGCATAAACTTTGTTGTGGCCTTTTTGCACTTAAAATAGACAATTTCTATAATAGTTACAATTTGATTTGGTATAAAAACTTTTTGAATATCAAGAATTTTATAAGATTTATCCAGTTTGCCTAGATATGTATTCAGTATCATTTTGACATCATAAAACATGAAGGTCAGTGATGTCAAATTTTAGATATTGGGCTTCAAAAGTAAAATTCTCGAAAAATTTCGCTTAAAAAATTCAGACATTTTATATATATTTGCATGATATGATATGCTAAACGTCGATCACTCTCTATAGATTTAATTTTGTACATGTCACACAGAACCTATAGAATATGCTACAAACCTATCAAATGTTTAAAATGTGAAAACTGAATAAAGTATAATGAAAAGAAAAGTATATTGAAAATTCATAAAAGTGCTTGTTTCTGTCATTTTCGTCTAAAAAAAACCCTTCCGCACAAAAAAAAAACCAGTTTCCCAAAACACTTGTTTGTTTCTTGAATTCAAATGGATTTTTTTTATGAATGTTTTGTAATTATGAAATATTAATCTTGCTGTGATGATTAAAAAAATAAAATCATATCCATTTTAAATACAATGGTCATCTGCGCAATGAAATCAAAACGTGAAGATTGAGATACCTAAAATAAAATATACTTAAAACCCATGTAAATCCCTATGCTGTATTTAATGTAGAATTCTGTATTCAATTAATTTTGTTAATGGTATCGCGTGGCCATCAAACACTTCCTTTACAATATGTTACCATCGAAACAACCAATTTTACCTAAATATGGAATACAGTGCTTTGAACAATTGAAAACGAAATAAAAAAAAAAGAAGAACTCATTATCGTATTTATTTATTGATTTCATTAAACCCACTTGTCATACGTTTTAACACCAGTAATGTTGTCGTCAATGAGTAGCCATTTTTCGACTTTTTTAGTCTCCTAGATAAGAAGAGTTCTGATAAAGATATAGCAAAATAAACCCCAAAACTTTTAAAGTTTGAATATTCGAATTGTCTGTACTAAATGCTACTTGATAAGCACAAATATCATATTTAAGATTCTAAGAAAGATTTGATGGTTGATTTCTCTCCTTATATTTAAGATTGATTTTTTTTCAAAAGTCAAATGGAGGAAAATTTGAATTTGAAACTTTAATTACTAAGGTTTAAAAAAAACAATTATCTTTTGCTTATTAACAGATTATTTACATTATTTATATTAAGCACATCATCTTACAACTTTTTTGATACATCAATCAATGCTATATCATAGCTAGGACATATACTATGATATTCTCCTTTTCTATTTAGTCATAACCAAACATTTGTTTTCTGTTGCGTTGAATAGTTATCATACTTTTTTAATTATATCTTATATAGAAAAATAGGTGTAATAAAAAATATGGACTTTAAAAAATTGATAGGAACATTTGGACATTTTATGCATGATTTGTTTAACAAAAAAAAGTACATTTTTCTACCTATACATGGGTTTTTGACATTTTTTCTCATTTAAGCGATTTGAATATGGAACATGTTAAACAAAAATGTTGATAAAGGGAATTCAAAACTTGTTCCCCATATCATTTCATTTCTTTATTATCACAGTATGAGTATTTTATATTTCAGACGGTCCAGATGAGATAAGGTTCGAACCAAATCTAGATATACAGAAAGACCATTTAATCACTGTCAGGGAGGGTGAAACAATTGGTCCTTTCCAATGCATTGCGGATTGTTATCCGCCATGTAATATTACATGGAAATATATGGACGCAAATTGTAATTTCCGTTTAATACTTCAAGGAAGATATATGTCAAAACAGTATGTGAATCGAGATATTAAATCGTACCACTGCGTTGCAGAATGGAAATCTCAATCCCAAATGGAAAGGGATATTGCATTAGATGTCAAATGTAAGTTGAAAATTCATTTATTTTGCAATTATTTAAACATATTGACATTTAGATTAAAGCAAATGAGTTTCATCTGATTTTAGACAGAAAAAAAATCAGAAACATTAAAAAAAAGAATAAGAAGCAAAAATCTATAAAATGTTTAGACTATAATGAAGGATTGTGCAATAAGTTTGAGTGTCATAAATCTGATTTCTTCACACGTGCAAATTTAACATGAAGTTATTGTGATTTAGATTTGGATAAACCTGAACTGTTCAAGAACAACAATAATAATTTGGAGCCGATGTGGACTGGAAACGAAAATATGCCTTTACATGTTGCGTGTTTTGTAGACGGGAACCCAATACCTAACATTCGCCTGTTTAAAGGGCACAAGGAAATAAAAATGAACACTAACAAATCAAAATGGGCAAACTACACTGCAAGACTCTGCGAGGACACTGATAACTATACTTGTGAAGGGAGTTCTAATGAGTTCAACTCTAGCCATCAGACCGTGAACATAAATATTACCTGTAAGTATTGAAAATAAATTATATATATATATATATATATATATATATATATATATATATATATATATATATATATATATATTTGTTTAAGTTCAGGTGTATTTTCAACCGAGTCTCGTTGCAAATTTGTCTTTTCACATTAGAAATCGTAATAAATGGAATCCATAGTTGGTCTGCGACCTTTCGAATAGAGTTTTTTTCTCTAATAATTTCCGTAGTACTTCTTTAAGTTTATAACTTTTTTTCTCTAACCATATTTCTTTCATCTTATTTATTTTCAAAAATAATTAAAACGACAACAAAGTCACATGATATCTTGATGTTATAAGACATGACTTTTATCAAATAAAAAACCGAAAATCCATACGTATTCTTAAACAAAATTTACTTAGTCAAAGAAGACACCTGAACGCGCCGCTCTTTTGTACAAAAACTTGATTTGTGAGTACAAATACATGCTTGGTGAAAAAATGTATCATATGCTAGATTGTAGGAAAAGGTTATCAGTCTAACACTTAATCAGTGTAAGATAATTCTAAATTAATGTCTTTTAGTAAAAACATTGATTACATGTATATCAATGTGATGTTGCGATGGCACACATTTTTATTATGGCATTTTGTGATTAATGCCTATTTTCGGAAATTGAATTTTGAGTTTGGAATCTTCCAGTATATGAACATCTAAATTTCAATATTGTATTTTATGCTTACGTTTTTATCGCTTCATAAAACTAAAGTATATTTATTAAAAAAGGTAAACTGCGCATTGATAAAAGTGCTCCACTCCAAACCAACTATAGTTCCATGAGTGGTAACAGTGCCAAAGTAGAATTGATTATTCCAATTATTGCGAACCCCCCACCGCATGCATCGGATATCACGTGGACTGGTCCTGCGGATATCCCAATCAAATCAACTGTTTCCCAACGAGAGGTTCTATACAAACACTGGATAAACACGTCAATACCAATATACAACCATTCTAGTTTTGGATATTATGTAATGAAATACAAGAACAAAACCTTTCACAGCATTACAATAAACGCACAAGGTATGTTATATTTTTCTATAAATGAATGAAAAAGCATGTGTACATGAAGGGTGGAGTTTAAAATAATTATGTATTTTTTTTTTTCAATTATCTTTCGTTTGTACATAATTGTTAATTATTTACGAACCGAATCTGAAGACAGACAGCTCATTCCTAGAATTAATACATTGTGTTCTATTATCTGTAGACAGACCTCAACAGCCTTTAGACTTCGTGGCTTATTCATACGCCAGCGGTTACGTAAATATGACATGGACATCAGGATTCAATGGGGGCTCTGAACAGTTCTTTATTTTATGGATGAGTGATGGCAGCGCATGGAAAATTGTTGCGAACTTAACAGATCCCGGGAAAAGAAAGACGGTGCATTTAGAACATGGCCCTTTAACTCCGGGTCAAGAAATTATGTACCGCCTGGAAAGCTGTAATATAATCAATTGTTCTATACAATCTGTTGAGATAAAAGTTAAAGTCAGAGGTATGATTTACTTTACTGTGCGACTTTTAGCAACATGTGGACACTTTAAAAATCTATACTTATAAATTAAGACATTTCGCCAATAAACTACGAAGCGGAGTAATTGTTTATACCTTTGGTATTTCAACATCTTTGATATGATGTCCGTAAGGTATAATTGAATTTTACCTGATAAATAATTACTGAGAAATAAATTAGAAACCTACTTTCATTTTCGATAAACCAACTCAAAATAGCAAAAATGAGAGTAAGGTGGTGAACACGCTTTGGCGGATCCAAGTCAATTGGGTTTAGCATTAAAACAGATCCTTGCAATGAAATAATATTGAATCATTACATAAACGGTGAATATATTCATTTAAAATTTACTTGGATTATACATAGAAGTTAAGATTTGACAAAAGTTGAATAAATGAAATTTGGCAATTCGTTTCTTGAATGCACAATTTTAGTTTTGATAGATATAAGCTAGCGAAGCGCGACCTCTGTCGAGAGAATGGAATAAAACATTCCAAAACGGGGTAACCAAGAACGCGGTTTTACTAATTAATGTTATGGCGAAAAGTGTAGGAAGGGTTCAACATGTATCGCAGGCAGATATTCATACCTTGGATGGGACATCTATGGTTCATAAAAACGTTAATAGATAAAGTGGAACAATTTGATGCGATTTTAGTTTTGATCGAAAGAATTTATTTTCCACAACGGTGTGCCAGGGAACGCGGTTTAACTATTGTTTGACAATTGTTTTTTGGTTTTTTTTTCAAATCAGTCTTTTATCCGGAATTCTCATTTTGGACTGTGCTTAAAATTGTAGTGAAATTCCTAAAGATTGACAGTTTAGAGATATGAATTGCTAAATACCCACTCACTGGTTTAAAAAAAAATCATTGTTATAATTTTCCACTCAGCTGCAACAAAAAGAATAAGGCCATGTAGATGTAAATATCATCCAATACAGCTTAGATTTTTCACCCGTCAGCTAAATTTCTAGCTATGCAGTTTTTTGTTTCAATTTTAAAGAATATGTTAAGAAAACAATTGAAACAAATCAGTATATACGAAATATATATATATATATATATATATATATATATATATATATATATATATATATATATATATATTTAATATCATATAATAGGTCTGCCACAACTATTAATGGTCGTTTTATTTATTATTTTTTTTATAATTATTTCATTCAAATGTAAGATCCACTTTATATAGCATACTAATTTGATAGCGGAAAATGAAATCACACAAGAAGGGACAGAAATGTATGGAGTTGTTAATAAAAGTAAAACATCGAACAATTTGGGAAAAGACAAAGCAGGGACAAGTGGTTCAACAAAAGATAACTATGGTATTTTCTATATAGCTTGTAGATACTTTTTAGCTCACCTGAGCTGAAAGTTCAAGTGAGCTATTCTGATCACATTTTATCTGTCGTCCGTCTGTCTGTCTGTCCGTCTGTCCGTATGTCTGTCCGTCTGTAAACTTTTCACATTTTCAACATCTTCTCCAGAACCACTAGGCCAATTTCAACCAAACTTAATACAAAGCATCCTTAGGCAAAGGGAATTCAAAGTTGTGAAAATTAAGGACTACGTCCTTTTACAAGGGGAGATAATTAGGAATTATTGAAAAATTTCGAGAAACTGTCAAAAAATCTTCTTCTCAAGAACTATTAGGCCATGAAAGCTGAAACTCATGTGAAAGCATCCTCAGATAGTGTAGATTCAATATTTTGAAAATCACGACCCCTGGGGTAGGATGGGGTCAAAATTGGGGGTCGAATTTTTACATAGAAATATATTGAGTAAATCTTTAAAAATCTTGTTTTCAAGAACCAATTGGCCAAGAAAGCTGATACTTATGTGGAAGCATCCTCGGGTATTATAGATTCAAGTTTGTTCAAATCATGATACCCGGGGGTAGGATGGGGCCATAATGGGGGTCTTTTTTTATATAGGAATATATAGAGTTAAATCTTTGAAAATCTTCTTGTCAAGAACCATATGGCCAGGAAAGCTGAAACTTGTGTGGAAGCATCCCCAGGTAGTGTAGATTCAAAGTTGTTAATATCATGACCCCCAGTTGTAGCGCGGGTAGGTTAAGGCAACTCTGAGTTTAATGATGGTTGCAATTATGGTCATTTTAGAAATTGTTTATTTTTATTAAAACAGTGCTAAATATTAATATCAAGTGAATGTGTTCAACAAGATATTATATTTCTACTTCGGAATCAAGTCGATCGTTGAAGCTGTCGTGCCATGGTATCACGTGACAGTTAAAAATAGATCACTTTTTTACCTTAACAAAAAATCAAAAAGTGTAACACTACCCCGAAGTTCATTTCTATGTATTATACAATAATTCGATCGGCAATAAGTTCATGTTTATTAGTATTACTGCTAGAATCCTATTGTTAATCGCATAAAACAAATATTGTCATTATTTATCGGAAACCCCCTCAACTTTTTCAATTTCATTGAAAATACTACGTATTTTTCAATTACAACAACGAAGCAAAGGATTCTAGCAGCACTTCTCAAGTATTTTAGGTCTTATGCTTTTGATATTTGCCAAATTCTTCTTTCATAATATTCGGGGTAGTGCTACACTTTTGCCTTTTTTGTACACATTGACAGAGGAAAGGCCGATCAAGCCATATAAATGTTTATCTGCTTACCTTATAACACTCGCTGATGAAACAAAATATCCATGCCTGTATTATCCTGATTATATCCTTACTGACAATCATCTAAATCTTGGGTATCTGTATCAAATATGTCTTATTTCGGCATTGTTTACACTGCATTCCGATGATTTGTCTCCCGACATTGATCTTCTCTCTTAAACATGCTTGTGACGTCATCGATGTTAATAATACGTTATACAGAGAAATCGAAGATATATTCTGTTAGCAGAGTTTCTAGTGACATTTTACGCCTGTAGTTTTTATAATTTGGACCAGAGATCAAGTTAAAATTGACAGGTTTCTTGAGTAAAATATGACATCATGCTGCTTATTGTGACGTCATATCGATCAGAGGAATTTTTACTCAATCGATCGCTGAGAGTTGCCTTATCATACCCGCGAGGGTAGGGCCACAATCGGGGTCAATTTTTTACATAGGAATATATAGAGGGAATCTTTAAAAAATCTTCTTCTCAGAAACCAATCAGCCAGGAAAGCTTAAACTTGTATGGAAGTATATTCAGGTAGTGTAGATTCAAATTATTGAATATCATGACCCTCAGGAGAAGGGTAGGGCCCCAATAGGGTTCGATTTTTTCATTCAATTTTCGATTCAAAGTTGTGAAAATCATGACCCCCAGGGGTAGGGTTGGTCCACAATGGGGGGGGGGGGGGGTCGAATTTTTGCATATGAATATATAGAGTAAATCTTTAAAGATATTCTTCTCAGAAACCATTTGGCCAGGAAAGTTGAAACTTATTTGGAAGTATCTTCAGGTAGTGTAGATTCAAATTATTGAATATCATGACCCTCAGGAGAAGGGTAGGGCCCCAATAGGGTTCGATTTTTTCATAGGAATGTATAGAGTTAAACATTTTAAAAATGTTCTTCTCAAGAACCATTTGGCTAGGAAAGCTGAAACTTGTGTGGAAGCATCCTCAGGTAGTGTAGATTTAAAGTTGTGAAAATCATAACCCTCGGGGGTAGGGTGGGGCCACAATGGTGGTCGAATTTTTACATAGGAATATATTGTTAATTTTTAAAAATCTTCTTCTCAGAAACCATTTCCCCAGGAAAGCTGAAACCTATGTGGAAGCATCCTCTGGTAGTGTAGATTCAAAGTTGTGAAAATCATGACTACAGGTTGTAGGGTGGGGCCACTATGGGGGTCAAATTTTTACAATGGAATATATAGAGGGAATCTTTAAAAATCTTCTTCTCAAAAACCATTTGCCCAGGAAAGCTGAAACGTACGTGGAAGTATCCTCAGGTAGTTTAGATTCAAATGTGTGAATATCATGACTCTCGGAATAGGGTACAGTCACAATGAGGGGTCGAATTTTTCACAGAAATGTATAGAGTTGAATATTTTTAAAATCTTTTCATAAAAAACCATTTGCCCAGGAAAGCTGAAACTTATGTGGAAGCACCCTCAGGTAGTGTAGATTCAAAGTTGTGAAAATCATGACCTCCAGGGGTAGAGTGGGTCCACAATGGGTGGGTCAAATTTTCACAAAGGTTTATATAGAGGAAATCTTTAAAAATCTTCTTCTCAAGAACCATTTGTCCAAGAAAGCTGAAACTTATGTGGAAGCATTTTTAGAAAGCGTAGATTCAAAGTTGTGAAAATAATGACCTTTGGGGGTAGGATTGGGGCCCACAATGGGGGTCAAATTTTTACATAGGAATATGTAGAGGAAATCTTTAAATATCTTCCTAGAAGCCAATCAGCCAGGAAAGCTGAAACTTGTGTGGAAGCATCCCCAGGTAGTGTAGATTCAAAGTTGTGAAAATCATGATCCCCGGGGGTAGGATGGGGTCACAACGAGGAGGGTGGAACAAACTTTTACATAGGAATATATATAGAGAAAAATCCTAAAATCTTTTTCTTTGCCTAGAAAAGCCGTAAATTTTGTGAAAGCAACCTCAGATAATGTAGATTCAAATTCGTTAAAATCAAAATCTTGAGGAGTAGGATGGGGCCCATTGGGGATCCAGTTGTACAAAGGAAAACATTTTAATAATTCACAAAAACTGAGATGTTATTATACCTTATATGGTTTTACTTATATGCAAGCATTTTTACATATTGCCGATTCTTTAGATTTGTTTAGACTCTGGCCCCTGGACGATTCTTGGGCCTCACAAGGGGTTTAGAGTTTGATGTAGGTTTATACCCCACATATAAACAATTGTTTAGGATCTTTTTGAGAACTGCAATACTCAACATGTGATATGACTATGGGGGGATGGATTTTTATTTATACAGGATCTACATGTATTATACCATTGTGTCCAGATATTTTTGTATTATGACTTCATTAAGCTGATTTCATCATGCCTATTGTTGCTCAGGTGAGCGATGTGGCCCATGGATCTCTTGTTTCTGTATCTCTTCACCATTATTACTCATTTCCGGTATCTCTCTAATTCTCTCTCTCTCTCTCTTTTTTTTTTTTTTTTTTTGCCTTTCTCTGTACATAATTATATAATAATTCATCGATTCCTAGGGTGTAATAGAAATTCAACTGGTGAAATGTACGCAGCTGTTGACAAAAGTATTCTAAAAGAAAACAAAATTGACGATATTTATTGACGAATGCTAACACCAACGAGAAAGGTGTACTAAGTCGATATATGCTATCTATGTATCTATCTATGTATCTGTCTATCTATCTATCTATCTATCTATCTATCTATCTATCTATCTATCTATCTATCTATCTATCTATCTATCTATCTATCTCGCTTTCTTTCTCAAATGTATAATTGATTTTGATACGCTGTGTTCATTTCATTCAAGAAGACGATTCACAGCATGGTGCAGAAACGTATGCAGTTGTTGACAAGAGTATATTGAAGAAAGGTATAATTTATCCATTTATCATTAAACGAATTGTTTAGAATTTTCTATAAGGACATATAAATAACGCTACTATGTGATAAATATTTGAAACGTATAAATTATTGCTGAAGGTGGAGAATCAAAAACAACGACCAAACTGGTTCAAACGAAGAAGAGTAAGGATAAAAACAAAGGAATGAACGGGTCGTTAGAAGAGGAAAATGTATCACCTATCGGCTTTCGTAGGACAGTAAGGTTTTATTAGATTGTTCATTAATCGAAAGGTAAATTGTAGCCAATGTTGAAGGCTCAATTGGTAGTTGACCATAATTTGAATCAGTTTGAATTGATATCAGGTACTGTTGAACATTCAATAAAATATGAAGACTTCATCTTTACTATTTAATGAAATATTGTTCTGTAATCATGGAATAGCTAAACAAGTTAAATCATATTAAGAAACATAATCTACAATATATGAACACTCATCATTACATGTAATAACACACATCATTACATGTAATAACACTCATCATTACATGTATTAACACTCATCATTACATGTAAGAATTATAGTATATTACGAAATTGTATGTTTTTCATCAAAATGCTTACATTAATAAGTAAGATAAGTTAACGTCCAACTTACCTATATCATTTATAATGTAATTTAGTGAGTGTAATACGGATCAGCAGCTGTAATTTGTAACGTTAATTATATTGCAGTAATTGCGTTACATATTAAACTGCGTTATCAACAACTAAGAGCTACCGATATAGAAAAATACAATTTTTAAAACATTAAGGCAAAACATAAATTTAGGTTTAACGTTTTAAATTATTTCTAATGACAAAAATATACACATCACTTGTGTGATAGAAAACGTATGTGTAGTTGGTGAATAATTGATGCCAAAAAAACCTTAAAATGGATTACAATTAATGCGCCTAGCGTTGTATCAAACTTGAAATAGTCGCGGCAGTGATGTAGACCAAAGTCCAAACTATTTTGCGAAATAGGTGATTGGAGTATCAAATAAAATTAACATTCAGCTACAGTGCATGAAAAGGCTGTTGGAAACATGTCTTCATACTAAAATAGTTTTGTTGCCTGCAAATTACATTTAAAGATTGTGGTAAATTAGTTGTATTTATAGTCACGCGATCGATAACGTAATCATGTCATCTCAAACATCTAGCTCAATCAAAATAAATATTCAAGTAAAAAACTGATATAAACATAGGAAAGGTTTGACTAAATTTCAAATATATTAAATTATCAATTATCATTATTTTAAATGTATTTGCTGCAAAATAAGGAAGTTAGACATAACTGACCAATCAATTTTGTTAAAAGAAAGTACGTTCATATTTTGACAGATGGCATCCTTGTTCTTAACATAAAACTAAGAACTTAAGTAAGTAATTATAGATGTGTGTTAGATGCAAGATAATGGTGCTTGATTGATTGATTGATTGATTGATTGATTGATTGAGATACAAATATAATTTGTTTCATTGTCTTTTGTACATGACTGAATCAGTTTTGTTTATACATTTTCAACGTCATATATTTAACAAATATTTCTGTGTAAATGTTTACTTGTGAAGATTGTTTCTCTAATATGTGTGATTTACTGTTCAGGTTTTTCAGATATACATTTAACGAATAAATAAACTGGTGTTTGCAACATTTTTTAATAACATATAATGTATAATTGGGAACTGAAACTAGATTATCCTATTAATATTTGGAAGAATGGAAAAAAAAAAGATAAAACATAAAATATGATATAACACATTTACCATCACTTCAATATTTTCGTACATGCGGTTAAATACATCAATTTGGAAATAGAGGCCACATACATCAACCATTTCCTCGTGTTCATTGATTGAGTGAATTTAGTTAGTCTAAGGTTTTTCTAACTCTTTTTCTCTAACTTAAACTCTGTTTTGCTGAAAAGGTAAATCATGTTTCTAGGCTTACAAAACATCATGTGAAATTGCAGTATACACAACCTGTTAAGGATCATATGAGTTTTAGCCTCTTGCGAGAAAGAGTGAAAATTTCTTTCCATAATGTTCTGTAACAGCCAGAAGCTTCTATTTAACGAAACGTTGGAACAGTTGTACAGATATAATTCCGTGGCATTTCTATATTATAATTTATACTCAAACTGATTTTAATCAAATTAGTTTGCTTTTAATTCGAAAAGTTTTGTCGATTAAATGATACTCTGCGCGTAAATTATGCTCCATAATGCTCAATACAGTTTAAATTTTGAATTCAGTCTAAAAACTGCAAATAATGCAAACATTTTTTTTTATTTATTGGCATCTATTCAATATCTAAACTATTTTTGATAAGCAATCTATTGCCGTATAATTTTACTTGTAAATATCGTTCGTCTGGGTATCTATTAAAAACAACTGGTTATATAAATAATGTGATTAAAATATTTTTTTTTAAATATCCATTGGTAAACAGATCTTAGTGGCATCTATTAAAACAACTGGTAATATACTCAAAGTACTGAAGTACTGACGTGAGTTGATTATTTATTATTTATTTTAAAATCAAAAATATGTAATTTTGCATGGCAAGTAGTTAAGGTCTTCCGTTTCAGAACGGAAGACCTTACTATTATTCTGAAAAATTTTCAGATTTCTTATTATTTTTCTTTCTTCTAGACGCCAACTTTGATCCTTAATATATCTCTCGTTTATTCGCCGATTCTTTTGAAATTTTCAGGTCTGATAACATGCCGCGCAATGTAATTGTTACATATTTTACTTGAAGAAAATCCCTATCCGTTTTCGAGTTATTCCCCTTTAAGTAAATTTTAACGACCACTTTTGTCGGATGGGTTTAGCTTTAACGAAGACTGACAGAATATCAAAGATTGGCTGGTTTGGAACCAGATACATAGAAATGGTGCAAGACATATTTCATTTGTTATTTAAATGCAAACAAAAGGTGTGATAAAGGTGTTGAAATAGAAGTTATAAAGAATTGCAAAAATGTTCATGTATTTTCCTTTCTACTTTTTCACCTGATAATAATTTGTTATAAGATGTAATTCAAACGTTGTGGGTCTTACCAAGACCTTTCGTGTGGTATTAAGAAAAAGGGGCTGGCCCCTATTATTAGGGAGTTAGAGGCTTCAAAAGTTTTTTGTCAATAACTTGTAAAGGAAGAAAAATGTCTAATGCATTATTGAAGCAAAGTTGTTGAAAAATTAATTCTGATTCAATCCGTAGAATTCAAATTGATTTTTTTTAATATATAGTCAGTTTTAGCAGAAACAATTTAAGCCGGATCGACCCATTTTCCGTGGGGGTGTGCACGTGCAAGAAGTTATGAAAGAGGTTCTTGTTATTCACTAACTGATACACGCGGCGCGTAAAAATGATTCACCGTAAAATTCCCAAATGTTTTTATTGATATGTACATTTTCATTTCATAAAAATGAAACTCTTTGACTTTATTTTAGTTGTTTGTTTCAAAACTGTGTCCCTCTCTATATTTAGATGCATTCCGAGACTCAGGTAGCCGATCGTTACATGTAACAGAGTCGCTAGCTCTATATAGGCCGTCGCCCAGACGACAGTGCAAGTGCTTGTAGAGCTGGTCAAGTACACTCGTTTAAACGCCCCACTGTTTTACGATTACGGAGACATCGTGAATTGTTTCATTACTGGAAGATGTGTTAATAAAATGGTTCCAATACATGGTAATTAAAGTCAATTTTCTACAATACACGGCCGTTCTATAAAGCATAATGTGTATTACTGACATACAAATTTAAACGAACACGGGATTAGTTCCGATAGAATGTTTTCTTTTAAACATTACACAATACGATTTACGATGAAGATAATATTATCATTGTGGAGATGATTTCTAAAAAAATAAACATAATATTTGTCAATATTACTATTTGAATACAAGGTCGTTAATTTTTAGTTACGGTTAGTAGGGATATTAATTATAACTCGATCGTCCCGCGTTTCGCGTTTTTTAACTACATATATGTATTTGCAGAACATCATCAAACGAAAATATCGAACAGCCTTCATCGGCAATTTATAAACTATTTACATACAAAATTTTAGAGAGGTAATGAAATAGTTGTGATTTATTCATGTACTCGCTAACATCCGTGGAGGAAAGCATGGAAAAAAACGCTGTTCAATGTTGATCAATTACGCTGTAGCCTTAGCAATCGAAGGAAATTAATAAACTGTATATTGATAAATTAACAATCTTTCAAACCTGCAAAGTTTTTTTTACAAATTCTATAAAATGTATAATCAACGACTGCATTCTTAACCCTCTTCAGTTTGGAGTATTTTGAATCACGCATGTACACTATGCATGCAATGTGTACTTAGATTTTTTAAAAAGATTTTGTGTATGCAAAGCAATGCTATTACAATGCTATGGCTATTAAAGTCGAACAATGTATATGGTGAGGTCCGGACAGATACTGATTCTGCTTGTTCTACAAATAGCAAATGTACAAAGTGTAGAGATATTATTTTTTAACAAGTAATAGCTTTCCTAAAAGCTTCAGCCTTGCATGACTAAACAAAATTATTTAATTTGAAGCATGTAATAGTTACCTTTGATGCATATATGTAGCTCTCGGTCATACAAAAAAATTCAGATTGATTATCATCCCATTTGTTTAGACTGGGGGCTACAGACTTGTAGCTATAATTACCTTAAAAAATGTATACATTTTAAGATTTGCCGCTATTCATAAATTCATTAAAGAGACGTGCAGATTCAAGTAGTAACATATCGTTTGACATTGGATTTATAACGTCCATATATATTATTTTCAATAAAATTATTTTATTATTTTAAGCTTGTCAGTGAACTGAATTATGGCATGAAGATAGAAAATTCAAGGCCTTTCCATCATTTTAAGCAGAGGACTCTCGAAACAAGAAAATAAACGCAAAGTAAACTGCCTGCATGGTACATGTATGCTCCAGATTATTAACATTATATGATGTGTCTCTCATTTTGGACTCGTCCACTATAACGGTGCGTAAAAATTTATGAATGAGACATTCTGGCGCGATTTCGTATCAATGAAATTTCCATTGGTTAGAATGGATTCTTCCATATCGGGGTGGGGGTATTAAATCAATCAAATCGTTCAAAGTTTTGAATTTGTTAACAACGATATATATATAAGGTCAAATGTTTTAGAAACGATTTATAAATCTAACATACAGTCATTTTTTTTTAATCGGTTGAAGTGTGAGCGTGTACATTTAGTAAGACACGCAACTTACATCCTATTCAAGACGAATGAAACCGTCCAGCAGATAGAGAAAACTTGGCTTCTGACACAAAACTCCTTGGCATTTTAGTTCTTCCTGTTGACTTTCCAGACTGTATGTCAATCTAAACTTTTGATTTTGTTCATTAATAGCAATTCAATTTCAATCATTTATTAACAATGTTCATACTATCTTGTTGCAATGACATCCCCCGACCTCGGCCATGATATCTATATTTAAATCGAGATTACACACGTGCTTGCATAAGCCAGAAAACAAGCTCAAACTCAATGTCAACTATCAGACGAAGTAATCTCTTTGGAAAGGTATTTCTCCTTTCATAAGTAGTATTTGATAATTGTGTAAATCATAGAAGAAGTCGTGATCTGCGCATAAGAACTGCTTGATACAATGTTTTTTTTTTCCCAACATGCTTTTGGCCTATGATGATCATTAAGAAAATATGTTAGGACTTCATATGGAAAATTATACATTTTTATTATCCCCCTTTTCATTAAACAAAACCAACCAACAAACAAAATTGATTCCGATAAATGTTATTTCAAATAAACCTCCAAAACATACTACACATTCATGCTAGTAGGTGCAGTCGGGTATTCAAGAAATGAAATCTCGCCGGCTAATTTTTAGCTTATCATAATTAGTATATATCTTAACGGTATCTGGTGAATTTTCTCAATGCTGAAACTTCAATGCATGCATGTATACGCCAGGGTCCGCCGCCATAAAACATTCTTGAATCTGAGAATGGTCTCAAGTCTGAGAATTTTCTCAATTCCTCAATTCTCAGAATCGGCCACTGCCATAAATAAGTCGAGCAAAATAAAAATTCTCAAATTCTGTTTTATTTTTAAATATTTCTCAAGAATTGAGTTGAGTTGAGATTTTTTTTAGAATTCTTAAAGTTTTATAGCGGCGGACCCAGACGTATGCAATGTAGTCTTGCCTGGTCAACCTTTCGTTTGTGCTGTTTGAGCATTTTGAATTCACGAGAGAGAGAGAGAGAGAGAGAGAGAGAGAGAGAGAGAGAGAGAGAGAGAGAGAGAGAGAGAGATTCTCTGTCCTTTTTACATTGATATTATAGTATACAAAAACGAATACATTATTAGTGGAGTATACTAAAAATAAAAATAAAATACCCCCCAAAAAGAAAGAAGTAAGCTTTAAATCCAAAGTCCAAAGACCCATGTTACAGTGTATCAGGACGTAGGTGCTGGCACGATATAGAACCCCTTGCTGATCAATGTTTTCATTCATGCATATAAAGAAAAACTCTTCTGATTTTTTCTTGAATTTCTTTTGATTTAAAAATAAATAAGAAAAAATTAGTTGTTCTCAATCTCTCTTCATGGTTGTTTGTAAGCTGTAAATCTAAGCTCATTGCGCATGTCTTTTTGTATTTTAAAAGAATGCAACGTTTCGGATAAAGCAATGAAGAGTTGTATCTTGAAACTTCATATAGAATTTTATTAGAACCTTAAATGAATTTTAAAATGATAACAATGAAAAATGTGACCGATTTCTATTTTTTTAAAGGGATAAACTCATTGATGTAAAAAAAAAACTGCCTCCTTGACACAAAAATAAATTGCCATGATCAATAAGAGGCATACGATCTCTAGCTGCAGATCTGTAGCTCTCGGTCTGAAAAAAAATCTTGAATATTGCCATTTCTTTCTTACGCGTACGCAGGTTGGCCGAATACTCACTGAGACTAACTGTTCATATTTTATTTTTTAGTGCTGCATTAAAAGGTAATATCGGCTTTCCGATAATTTTGAAAATGATTCATTAAAAAAATGCTTTAAGTTACCGGAAAAAGGGGTTTCGGTACTCCCCCCTCCCCGGAAAACAAAACAATTCCTCAGAACCCCCGGTAAAAATGTTCAGGATCTCCGCATATAACTGTATTTTTTTTAGAAAATGCGCGTAAAATGTCATGTCTTTTGAACTTCATATCGGGTACATCCACTGTGTAAATAAAGTCGTCGTCCATGTGATTCTGTCTAATATATTTAGACAATTATGATGATTAAATAAGTTTCTCAAAATAAACTGCACATGCAAAAAACAACATGCGGAGAATCAAACTATAGATAACTTTTAAAGATCTCTGTTTGCTTATATCGTATAGTATACTTTTAGTAGTCACATTATTTTCATCAATCGCCTTTACAAAGATGCACAAATATTAGTACTATGTTGTTCCAAAAAAACTGAGTGGGGGGGGGGGGGGAGTTAGAAGTTAGAAAACAGATGTTTATACCGTAGTATAATAGAAAAAATTACAACTGTGATTTTTATAGATCCAATCAAGTGATACTGCTTTAGGAATAATGAAATGGTACCGATATGTTAACACATTCAATACGATGAACGCGATAAATTAAATTTCTGAGCAGGCATCGCTAAAGAGTTTATAAGATAGTTACATAAACAAAAACAATACTAGATAAAAATGTTATAAAAAGTTCCAGACAATCCCCAAACAATTCATTAAAATGACTAAGCCCTAAGAGCTTAGAGTCCTATGTCCAAGACATTGTTTTCATCCAATCTAAGACTAAATCTACATGTATTAGCTTAATTAGGCTCTATGCATTATTAGAAATATAATAACACAACATAACGATCTTATATCAATAAACTTTAATGTACATGTATATGGCTCTAGAACAATAGTATTTCACGTACAAACCATCATGAAACAAACTATTTATGTGTCGAAAGCATTTGTTTCCTTTACGAAGGGTCTATACATCTAACATTGTATCAAGGCCAGGTAATCAATTTTGTATTATATGTACGTCACAAGTATGACGCAGCTGCGACGGAAGACCTAGTCGTTGCTTGCAACGAACTCGTTTCTAGTTTCTTAGCTATATTTAAAAAACTGCGCATATTATTTTCGGGCTTTTCTGTCACGAATTCCGAGCTACAGACGTAAAATCCCATATACGAATCAATTGTGTAACATTTAAGCTAGAGTGGGTTAAAAGCATCAGATATATATTATAATCTCGTATTAAACGACTGAGAGGTCAAATAAAAACCATCTATCCTTCTGTTTTCAATAAAGCAGAAGTGAGAAAATAACTAGATAGATTGCACGATCAGTATGTACTGGTCCCTGCTGATAAAGCAAGTAACAACATTGTCTTGGTTTGTAAGGCACATTATATTAATTGCATTTTCAAAGAACTAGGTTTCAATTCTACACATGGTAATCCTGCTTACACCAATAGTAGCCTTTCCAAGCAGGAAATACTTCAAACTCATAAATCTGTTATGGATATCTTTAATATTCCCAGTAAACAAAATGAATTTGATTTACCTTATTTGTACTGGATTCCAAAGCTTCACAAAAGTCCTTACAAACAAAGATATTTAGCAGGTTCCAGTAAATGTTCTACCAAACCTCTCTCTTTACTCCTTACTAAAATTCTTACAGTAGTGAAGGAGAAACTTCAAGAGTACTATACAACAATATACTCCAGAAGTGGTGTGAATCAGATGTTGATACTAAAAAACTCTAAAGAATTATTAGAAACTTTGAGATCACAAAATCTTATCAAAATCAATAGCATCAACACGTACGATTTTTCAACGCTTTATACAACCATTCCCCATGACAAATTAAAATCTTGGCTTTTTGATATCATCGACAGTTGTTTCTTCAATAAAAATGGAACTCGTAAAAATGCTTACCTTGTCATTGGAAATCTAACATATTATTTTGTTAAAAACCATTCTGATTGCACACACAAGTACTCTGAAGTTGACATTGAGATGCTTGAGTTTTTGATAGACAACATCTATGTAGTTTTTGGAAATCAAGTCTTCCAACAATATGTTGGAATTTCCATGGGTACCAATTTTGCCCCATTGTTAGCAGACCTATTTTTGTATTCTTATGAAGCAGAATTTATTCAAAAACTTGTACGTGAAAAAAATAAATCACTCGCTGTGGCCTTTATCTCAACATTCAGGTATATCGACGACGTATTATCAATTAACAATTGTTATTTCCATACTTATGTCGACTCGATATATCCTAGTGAATTTGAAATAAATGACACCACAGAGTCTGCGTCATCTGTTTCATATTTGGATATTTTACTGGAAATGGACATTGATGGTAACCTAACAACAAAACTTTATGATAAACGCGAAGACTTCAATTGTTCTATAGTCAACTTTCCTTACGTATGCGGCAATATACTTTCATCACTTGAATATGGCGTTTTTGTCTCTCAGTTAATTCGATACGCAAGGGCATGCTCTTCGTATGAATAGTTTCTAAGGCGAGGCAAGCTACTGACAAACAAGTTGATAAAACAGGACTATCAACAGGCTCGTTTGAAGTCATCTTTTCGTAAGTTCTATGGTCGATACAACGGCCTTGTCAGCAAATACAATCATCCACTGGGTCGCATGCTGACTGACGTTTTTCATACTAATTGTTAGGCCATAATTTATCACCTAATTGTCTACGGACTTTTCCGTTTTTTCCCGATTACGATTAAAATCAACTCCCAAAAATATTATTAAAATGTGTTTTGCTTTTCATAGGTAAACAGATGAAACATGAATATGGAATAAATAACAACTTCATTGTTTTCTAGGCGCAATATAACATAATTAGGGGAGATATTTTTTTTTAAGAATCTGACGAAATAATATAAAATGATTTTTAGTTTTTAGTTTCGAAAGGACATATACGTTAGTAAATCAGCATTATTTCTTCTTTCTTACTAAATTGTCACTATTTACATTTAAACAATATTTTCTCTTTTTAAATTAATGGAATCAGTGTCAATTCGATCGATATTAAGCACAGTGAATCTGATATATGGGTGTCACAGACTTTTGTTTTTGTTTTCAGAACGACGAGGGTTTGATCTACATTGACGTGGATTTTACAAACAAGCCTGAAAGTTCAAATACGAATCAAAAGCCTGTAATACACGGAGAGGAAGATCGAACAGATTACACGTTCGTGGATTTCTCCAAGAAAGCGCCACCTATACAGGAAACACATGACGAAGAGGGGAAGTAGGATGGTGATTTAGTATTCTTCAATCTGTGTTAAAAATGTTAAAACTGTATTAATTGTGCAATCAGGCTTATAACTACGATAATGAAGGCACATAAGATGTGTGAACTCTTTAAAAATACATACTGAGGAAATCCTTGAAACTATTGTATGGTTTAGCAAGCATTCTATTTATTTACATGATATAAAAAAATATAAAAAAAAAATCCGTTTTGGGGGAGTGGCTATTTTGCTCATCGAACGGATGCTTTATATCTCTTTTGAATATTGATTTTTTTTTTTTTTGCAAATGTTTTCCAGTTCTATCTACGGTACAAGATTTTATATGGTTTCAGCAAAATCATTGGAGACAACATGCTTTTGCGTGCATGAAAACAGAAAATGAACATTTCAAACCTTTCTTTTTTGAAATCGTGATCACCTCCGTACTGCGAATAAACAGAAAATAAAATAATATGAGCTGCAGCCATTATGTCAGAATTTTATTTTTTTTTTTATTAACTACTTAAATGACTAACAACATCATGTTTTTCATTTTTTTTTTTGTGGTGGTGAAGACTATGAAAAAGCTATAATAGGAACAAACTTTAAATATATGTATTACTGCACCATATTCATTTGGCATACATTCCTTGACCATAAAATGATTATTTCATTAAAAGGTTTGTATTCATTACATGTTTTATTAGGAAATGACATTTAAGCAGAATAATAATTAATTGAACGTGTTTTGGGAACAATTTTAAATCTAAAAAAATACAGTCTATCATGCTTCCAAATTTGTGTGGTTTTATTGTAATGGAATTTTAACATACTATACTTTGATATTGAGTTGCAGAAACCAGTGATTGTTTACAGACCATTGGTTTCTTTTTTTTTTTTAGAATGTTTTAAGAAAACTGCATAATATTAATCATATATATATATATATATATATATATATATATATATATATATATATATATATATATATATATATATAGTCTGTTTTTCATTTTCTTTTTTTCTTAAATCATCAGTTTACGCTGATTTTTCCTCTTTATTAGATTTTTTCGGTTTTGATTTTTAATCACATAAGTTATTTTAAACATATGTCGAAAATGGCAAGATTTTTAAAAGAGAAATATTTTCAAAATACTATTCGAGAGAAACCAGTGTAACAGACTAAAGATATTATCATTATTATTATTATTATTATAAGTTTGAATATAATCATTATCATTTTCATTTACAAAATTTATATTCATCTTATTGTTTTTTATCGATTTTTGTATTTTAAAAAATGTTTGCCTTGATTTTGTTTGTATTTCAAAAGTAATCAAAGAATTTGTATTCTTATTATTTATGTATTTTGCTGTACGTAATTATGGAAGTAAATAATATGTAGTCATACCTGTAGATACATGTAAATTCAGGTTGATGGTTTATTACTTACTAAACATAACATAAATATTGCGAAACCATCACTTGAAAACAAAAGCGAAACTGGTCAAGTGGACAACTGTCCAACAGTATTTGTAAAATCATATGATAAGTTTTGAATGTTGTTGAATGGATGTTTTTATCTTTTTTTATTCCTAGTAGTTGTTGAAATTGTCCACTGTTTCGATTGCTGATATTAATTACCTTGCTGCCTATATTCATTGTTAAATTTTAAATGTGTAGTACTCCCTTGTTTTTAACCACAACATATATCTAATTACCAATATTTGTTTTAGACCGTTAAAGATTTATTTCGTACATATGTGTTATATTTCCCATCAAAGTTTGCTTTTGTTTCTTGGAAACTAACTGCAGGAAAAGTGTGTGTTTTAATGTTATTTATTCAATATACAGTGTTAAAAATGTACGGATAATTATGTATCAATTGTTGTTTAAAAAGTCAATGTTTTCATATATTTGCATGTAAATACACTTCTTTCAAACTAAATACGCTATTATTTTACTAATATCTTCGATTAATAAAGCTATATCCTGAGAATAGATGTTATTGTTTTATTGAGTTATCCTAAATCCTCGACTATTTCGGCTCGCTTAATGTTGTTCTTTGATAACTTGCTGTTGGTCTGTCCTTTTTTCCTCAGATATCCGGAAAATGTTCTCTTGTAATATCGTGTTGGTCTTTTCTAAGCACATGACAGACCCATCTCCACTTCCTTCTCGCAATCGTCACAGCGATGTCATTACAGATTTAAAGGATAGTTTATAAAAAGAAGACCAATTATTGGAACTTTCGACTAAAATCCTTACTGAAATCAATAGCTTCGAATGCTGTATTTTTGTTTGAGTGGCGTTAATTAAATTGAGAGTCTAAAACCCCATTTTTGTAGCATTGAGAAGTTATCTCCCTTTCATTATATTTTTAGTCGGGCTCTCCTGAAAGCAGAATCTTGGCTGTTGGCAGTCAAATTGCCACTGTTACCTTAAATATCAAAACTTCAAAAGTAAACAAAAAACCCAACAGCGTCAAAGTAAAAGCCTCCAATATATATAGTTACACAGCGAGTTATGTTTTTTAAAATGTATTTTTCTTGAACACATAAACTGCACATTAGTTTCCATGAACTACTTTAATTTACAATGCATTGTAATTCGGCCTCACATCGAAGAAATGGGGGATTGATTTTATAACGCTTGTATCAAAATTCAATGCACTGTTGATTTTTTTTTACTTATAGACAGAGATATTTTTGATAACAGCCGCTTACAAAATTGTGTCGCTCTTTGAAGCTTTACAGACATTAAAAGCATGAGAGAGAGAGAGAGAGAGAGAGAGAGAGAGAGAGAGAGAGAGAGAGAGAGAGAGAGATTGCCAGTCTTTGCTACACAATACGCAAAAAGAAAGATCAAATGAGCCGGGCTTTCAGTACTTCAGTGCTTTGATTTAATCCTGTGGTAACGTTTTATTGCAGCTTTTCTTTCAAGTACCTACTTGGAAAACCTATAAGCATCATACGATGACAAATATACTATGACAGCTAAGCACTTGAAGGTACTTATAGTTTATAGCTTTTTTAAAGTTCCTAAAGTGTATATTTTTAAGAAATGTCTTGATTGGTGTTGCTGAACGACTTTTCATCTTTAAGACGACACTTGTTCCAAATCGATACGGACGTTTTTTGTTAAGAAAAAATAAATCTTCTAACACCGAAAACCTTAAAGAAAACAAATTATCGTGTGATGTTAAAAAGACGAACAAAAACATTGAACATAAAGGAACTGTAAATATTATTGAGCATTTCTACCCAAAAGCTGTAATACATAAGTCAAGTCCATCGATAAAAAAACATACAAATATAAATGAAAATAGGTGAATCCACAAATATACGAAAGCGTATCGGGACCTACACTTGTTATGTTATAACTCGTGCATTGTCATACTTTTTATCGTCTTATCAAATATAAACTATGATGTCGTTTTATTTATGCACATATTTTGCATTGTATTGAGGTAAGTTTACATAATTTAAATCACCGTATTGTTATTGATCAGTGTTCTTGCTATCTACTATATCGACTTAACAAAATAAACAAATTAAAATAATAATTTAAAACTGGGTTTTAGTCATATCGAAAAAGAAATGTTGACATAGAATGATGAAAATGTATACATTATAGGTATATCGACATAAATATGTTTTCATTTCGTGGGAGGGAATTGCAAAAATATTGTTATCGAATGAATTTCGCGGGGGTGGTAGTTCTGATGGTACGTCAACTTACTCTGAATCTAGCTCTAGGAAACACATGTAGACAAATTTGTAAAATCATTGAAATTCGTGTATGCTCAATTTTCATGGATTTCGTTGATCCTATCATACATGAATTTAAATTCATAACGAATTATGAGTAATAGTAGTGAGCATTTCATATTGATCATAATTCAATAATAACGTTGTTACAACGAACTCCAATCGACAAGGTTTGTTTCAACCATATGTCTTCAAATTGATATTACACGATTTTGAAGCAACATTATCGGATAATAAACCACCCTACGAACTACAATGTAATTTAAATACAATATCAAATGCTTGTATGCATAAACTAATTGCATAAGTGTTGCATTTTCTCATAATCATGATTTGATGCGAGTCTTATTTATATGTGTGGTAAAAAGACTCGCGTCAAATCATGAAAATGAGAAAATGCAACGTTCTTGCAATCAGTTCATGCATAATGTCATTTAAAAGCAAATTCGACGCTTTAGTAAATAAAACATTTTTTGTGTGGAAGGAGGGGGGGGGGGGGGTAATATATTACGTGTAAGTAAACGGATTCACGTAGTTCAAATGTTATACCAACGGTCTGAAAACCCATATCACATGTTTAGTGGAGAGTAACCCAAACATAGAAGATCATAACGATCTGCTTAAATATAGACCATGTAGCAGCTATCTAAATATGATATCAAATACTAATATGAATTGCAATTAATAAAAGTAATTACTATTCTTTGTTTTTTTTTATTGATATCAAAGTGTCAAATGCAGTCTACATGTGCCGTCTACAGCTATATTCAGAGTGAGGTGACGTAAACGTATTATCAGAACTCCTGGCCCGCGAAGTTCATTAGAAATATTTTTCGCAATAATTTCCCCAGAAATGAAAGCATATTGATTTCGACACGACTATAAGGCTTTTATTTATTGTTCTTTTTTTCTAAATTTCTTTCTCAATGTAATCAAATCACATTCTTAAATCAACTTAATATTTTGTGAATTCAATAACTCAGATAGCAATCAAACTGGTAAAATTCATTAAGGTGATTTTAATTATATAGTAATCATAAGATAGAATTCAATACATTTGCATAAATACATGTAATATCATTATACTTTATATGTTGACAATTCAATAAAAAGAAACACAGTTTATAAGTTGAAACACAACAAGTGTAGGCCCCGATACGCTTTCGTACAAATATGCTAATTTAATGTTTAAAAATTAAATCCGCCAAATATAATACACGTCACACACAATGAGTTTAAAGTATATGGCGATGACAATATAGGCGCATAAAATTTGAATAACTTCCGATAAAACAACACAGGATGTAAAACACATTTTGGACATACACCTGTAGAAATCATTTCTGAAGAAGTTATTTGCAAATTAAAATAGCATAAAACACAAATTTCGTTTCAAAGGATTCGCCAATGAATTGAATGGTTATGAAAACTAAAATGTTATAATACAACAATAATTTTCATGCTGAATTCAATTTTTCATTCAATATGCAGGGTTTTTTTTTTTCAAATGTTTGATTAATATACAGGTTTAACAGCCTAATAAGCGTCTTTGTTGTTTTCGTTACAGAAATTATGATGCATTACCTTGATAAAGGTTTGTTAACAAAACAATTACTTTACTTATTTTTCAACATTTTTGTTTCTTCACCACCAGTACCAATTGTGTGTGATAACCGGATATATATTAAGAACTTCCCTGTTTTTGTTGGAGTGTGCATGAATTTTTAGCTTTACTCTAAGAATATGAAAGGTGTTGAAAGCATTAATGATGTTACTTATTTTCTTTATCATTTTTGTTGGACTTGAACGCCAGATTCAAGGTAAGATAATATTCTATATTTATGTCATATATTCTGTGTAGAACTCATTTCTCTTATTTATATTAATAGCCATGAAACCATAAAAAAAAATCATGCAAAGTATTTGTTAGAGCGAATATACACTACACTGTACATGCCTTTGTGTATATTATCCAAATTCACTAAAATAAAGAACAACTTAGCTTACAGAGTCATTTTAACGAATATATATGTACATGTTGACATCAGGTAAATGTTCTACTCTGAAACAGAAAAGTATACAACAACCAAAAGTATTTTGTTTTGCATAAATGGTTCCCTACATATTGATACTCGAATACAACTGTCATGTATATTATCCGGAATAGTTTTAGACATTCTACATACAAAACATCAACAATGAATATGAATTAACAGTTGTAGTAAATATGTTTAAATTTTAATTTTAGTTTCAGGTAAACCAACATTGAAAAATGTAAGGTCGTCGTTTATAAATGGCAATATAACATTTGCCTGGGATGTATCAACAAAAGAAACCTCTCCAAGAAATCGTATTTCATATAATATCAGTTGGATTGAATTAAACGATACAATATACACTATAAAAAATGCGTACTTGTATAAATCTATTACTATCGATGTAACAGAGCAGAAGGCGAATAATTGCGAAAGATGGGTCTACACAGGTAATATATTTTAATATTCATATATGTAAGTATATATTATTAAAGTTCACATGAAATACGTGAATAAAACTCAATAATACAATAAAATTATAGTTGCAATATTTATGTGGAACAGCATGACGTGTTTTATATGCAGTTCTTAAATATCAGAGACAACAAGAGTTTTCGGTTAAAATGGAATGGCCGAAATCAATTCAAGCACCTGGATACAACATTTATCACACACTGAGGAAAACATTAGTCATCATTCAGATAGAAACCAGTGGAGTTTTTTTTATGAAGGAAGTAATCAATCATCAAATAATACCATGCTCAACGTACCACCTCTGTCCACTTGCATTTCTTTTGAAATAATAAATATAACTCTAGAAGATGCTGGATTCTACTCCGTTGGAACAACCGACGATGATTTCTCGTTCGACCGCGGGGTTTTTCTTATTGTTACAGGTAATTATTCAAATGTAGCAAATATAACGCATTAAATGAATTTCTAAGATAATGAAATTATTTTTGGGCCAGTACGATGATTTAGCCGATCGAGCTGTATTACATCCAGTAAATTCATAAGCATGCTCGATTTTCAAGACTTCAAAATGTTTTGAAATAGAATAAATTTGTTTTATGATAATGTCCGATTTACATGTCTGAAAGCAGGGATTTTTTTTAAATAGTAACTATAATTAACATCTGTATCTATACGGCGTATTCGTATCAATTATGTATATTAAGTATATGATAAGTAATAAGGTAGGAAAAACTCTTTGTTGGACGTCCTATATTTCAGAATAGAATTCAAATTTTAAAATTATGCCGCTTTAAAGGTATGCTGAAAGTATTTTACGCTTACAAAATATCATAGAAAAAAGTTTCGAAAGGACTATATATGATTTGAGCCTAAAATGGCCCCCTTAAATGAACATCGTCATTTAAACGCAATTCTTTGTTTTCTCTGAACAGATATACATTTGAACTTTTTTCATTATTTTTAATTCGATTTAAGTGCCCACATTATAGAAATATGACATCATGAAGTTTCCCTTTTCCCGCCATTTTTGCATTTTTAGCATACAATGGCTTGCTTTCAAGCAGTTTTTCTTTGAGAAAACATTGATCAATTGCTTGAACCAACAAACTATTTTTACCAAAGATGTATCTATCCAGAAATTATTAATTACAAAAAATTCGTTCTTGTTCAAAGCGTCACTCTATAATTCCCATTTGAAGAATATAAGGAAAATACCAATTAATGACTGTATTTGATTGTATTATAGCAATAGTGTCACTTCTGGTGTCATATACTGCCAGTGAATGCAAATAAATCAAACAAATAGGCCAAAAATATATTTTACATAAACCTTTCTAAAAAATAACACAACAATTTAAAAAGTGGCGAATTATGTGCGCCAAATTTGACTAATAACATATAAAGTCCTTTGATTAATGTTTTACATTTATCTTTATTGCAGCAAAGCCTGCTAAACCAAAGGTTAGAGGGATCCTAAGCATATATGTAACTAAATACACAAAGCTTATTTGTTCAAGTAAGTCAAGGCCAGCACCTGACCACTATTTCAAACGTATTTCTTTGTCATACACCTGGTATATGAATAACACGAAAATAGATTGGAAAACCAGAAAGAAGCTGAGATTGTATGTAACAAGAGATCTTAGGTACAACAGATACTCATGTACAGCGACAAATGAAGGTCTGGAGTCGGAAAGAAGTGACCCAGTACAGATCAACCCACTGTGTATGCATTTTAAATGTATTCATTACATTCAATCTGAAACAATGCGTCAATGGTATAAATATTGTCAACAAAATATGACAACATCTTACATTAATGACGTAAAAGTAGAGAAGTTGACATATATGATTACATAAAACATTTAAAGACACTGATTAAACAATTAAGAGCTAAAAAAGTATTGCATTTGCTTGTAAAAGTTAAGCTGCCTTTATAGACTAAATTTTGAACCATATTTTAGAATCTTCAGGGCAAAGCACTGCAGGTTGATTACTGTAGGACAAAACAAACTTAACACCAAATTTCGTATAGACGTCTCTAATTATGTAAAGTTTACATCAATACTAACGCGTTTATCCAAGAGGTGTACGAGAGTAAAATAAAAAAATTGCCGCAAATTTGCCCAAGTTTGTTCCTGTTTTTCATCGAACACTGTTTGTTATCAAAAGATTTTTTTCAATAAGTTTATTTCAAACGACTGTAGCATCGTTTTTGTTTTAATATTTTTTATCATTAGTTTATTAGTTTATTATACGATTAAATATCATTAAAACTATAAAAGGTGCTTTTAAAATTACGGTACCATTGTTTGTGTTTCTATTTTATCATTAATTTATCGTTCTGTTAAATAATAACCAAGTTAAATAATATCATTCAAACTGTAAACAATGCTGTTAAAATGACTGAAGCGCTACTGTTTCATGAAAAGCTTCACTTTGTCTTCAGACGGACCTCAGACGCCGCTAAACCTCACAGTGTACTCTGACGTGAATGGTAAAGTAAACATGACCTGGGTGTCAGGGTTCAATGGAGGTCTGGACCAATTCTTCATCATCTCTAGGAAGAATGGCCCAGAATGGGAATATGTTGGAAACTTAACATATCCTGGTGAAGGAAGTTCAAAGTACTTTGAGTCCGGGACGTTGACCCCTGGTCAAAATAGTTGTATTTTTAATTGTACCGCACAATATGTGGAGCTAGATGAATACGTCAAAGGTATGCTTTGCTTTATTTTTTTATGAAATATATGGGCGTGCATAGTTAAAATAACTTTCTTTAATTTTTTTTTCAACGGCTAAACATATTCACAACAGAAATCCAAGCAGATTTTCAAAGATGTTTAAATCAAAAACAAGTAAAAGTAAACTCAAATATGCTGTGTTAATGTTTATTTTTATTTTTATGTAGAATAGTCCTGAAATAAAAATTGATGACCAGTCTGTAATATATTCTGATTGCAATGTATATTGTCTAATAAGATAAATTATTCAAAGGGCCATCTACGGAGTTAACTTTTATGATCAGCAAAGTTGTATACCTAGCAATCAGTGTCTCGGTCGTTGTCCTTATCATTATTGCGATTTTGATGGCAGTCTCGGTGATATATTGCAAAGGAAAACACAGAGCTGACAAGAAAAATGAAAGTTTTAAAAGTAAATATTTCTTCATACATTAAAGTTCTCAGATAAAAGCACGGTATAGTTAGTTTTTCTATATATGAAAGAAGCGTTAAAAGTTCAACTGATGTTTCAAATGAAATATACATCTTTTTTTTACATCATAAGCCAGAATGTACTGATTTTTATTTAGATTTCAGCTTCTTTATAGTGGTATTTCATATAACCAATTGATAATGTCATTTAAGGTAACCATGTTGTGGAAAATGAAGGTATGGAGTCTGGGGCAAAAATGAGTGGAGTTTTAGATAAGCAACGGCGACCGGAAACAGGGGACACGGGTGACACTGCTACAGACGATTTCTGCCGAGATAGTAACAGTATCTTCATTTAAAAGCTGCAATTTCACTTTGTTTTTCTCTACCTAACGCAATGTTATGATTTTTCTGATTCTTGGAAATACTAGTTCATCGATAAAATACATAGTTTTTTTTTTTTATCGGAAAAGGAAAATTAAAAATTCGATGATTGCTGCGAAGAAAACAATAGTATCATTCTTTTTAAAAGTTTGCAGTTTCAATCTGTTTTTTTCTCTCTTGTTATGTTAATGCTTTTCTATCTCTCTAGCCAAACAACAGTAGAATACATAGTTTGGTTTTTCTTTTAAAGCAGAAAAAGAAAATCAAACGTCCGCTGCAAAAGTTTACACTTTTGTTGAGAAGAATTTCTTGAGCGAAACTGATGAACTGAAACACGATGTCACAGAAAATAACCAAAAGTATATGTGTTTTTTTCAACTCTTTTTATGGAACCTCTTCATTTTTTTGTCATTTCTTTTAAATTTCTGTTTTGCAAACAAAAGATGTTATACAACAAAATGAATCATTTTAATCTTTTAATTTTAATTTAGGTATTGAATCATTTCGAATAAATGATTCATACTATATTCTCAGAAATCTACATGTATATCAAGAATACGTTTTCCGTATATTTTCGATAATCTTGAAGATATTTCCACAAGCGAAGAAGTTCCAAGCACAATGGTAAAGGAAGCAGCAGAAAGGATTAGTATGGAGATGTGTTTGGAAAATGTTTAGAAGAAAGAAAACTGGGAACTGAAACTACTGGTCGATCAAGGAAAATGGTAAGACAGGCGTTTCTAAGGTTAGTGTTAAAAATTGTTTTTAAGTAAACTAGACATCATTAAGCCATTATAATATAAGATACACTAGATGATATTCCGCACAAGCTTTTTATTTTTTATATCAAACCAGGGATTGTGTGTATAATGCGTCGTATCTCTTTTCTAAATTTTGTTTTTTAGTCAAATTTAATTATAATTTTTTATCACTGTCCCAAATAAGAATTCCAGATAAAAGACTGTCAACTAACCACCCCCCCCCCCCCCGTCCCGAATTCAACTTCCCCGTTTTATGCATATGTCATTTTTCACGAAGACGTACTGCAGTATAGTTGTTAATACAATTTGTTTATGGTTCACAAATTAATGTATAAGGTTTACTATCAACCTGTTGTGGTATAAAAAATAAATGTAATTTAAAAACGTATACTCATATTTATTTGCTTATGTGAAACCAAAGTTATCATCCAAGGTACTTGCCCGATGATTAACTCGCCCTACACTTTCCGAAATGATGTTAAATAGTGACCCGCGTTTTGGGGCACCCAGTTCTGTAAAGTTCTTTCCACCAAAACTAAAATCGCGTCAAATTGGCTCATTTTCTTTTTTACAACTTTTTTATATTAACCAAATAAGTCCGATTTAAGGTATCTGTCAGCGATGCATGATGAACTCGCCCTGCACTCTCCGCCATGACATTAATAATTTTATAGTTAACCCGCGTTCTTGGTTACCCCGGTCTGGAAAGTTCTATCCATCAAAACTAAAATCGCACATTCAATAAACGAATTGGCTCATTTTATTTATTCAACATTTGTCAAAGTTCAATTTCTATGTATACCCTTAATAAGTTTCCATTAAATATATTCACTGTTTACGAAACCATTCAATATTATTTCATTGCAAGTATGTATTTTGATGCAAATTCCCACTTACTTGGATCCGCCAAAGCATGTGCACTACCGTACTCTTCTCTCATTTTTACTATTTCGGACTGGTTTATCGAAAATGAAAGTAGGTTTTTAATTTATTTTACAATTATTAAGTATCAGGTAAAATTAAATTATAGCTTACGGACATCAACTCACACGTGTTGAAATACCAAAATGTGTAACAGTTACTCTGGTGCAGGCACTTCGTAGTTTAATGGCAAATGTCTTAATTTACAAGTAGTAAGATATATATGATATTGCAAACATTTGATATTTTTTCAAACCTATATATATATTTTTTTAATGCATGCGTTTAATTCCTTACATCTTGGAAATAATTATTTTTGTACGGAATGAACAAAATATCTATAATCTTATTATTCTAGATGTTTTTAAGAAGGAAGAAATAACTCATTAAAATTTGTTTAATACTTGCATACACCACTTGTAAAGTCCTCCATATCTTTTCTTGCCAGCGCTTTGTCCCACTTAAAATACAGCCATACATTAAATTATTTCCTTGTTGTTTTTAAGGAGCAATTATTACAACAAATCAGTTTTTGCACAGAAAACTAAACTTATCTTAGGATTGAAATCTAAGAGGGTAAATGGTCGGGGCCATTTTAGGCTGTATAAACCTTCTTTAGATAAAGATATCTGTATAAAGATATCGGAAAATGTTTGAATTCAAACGCTAAAATATCCAGATTGTCCTTTACTTTATCATACTTTTTGCATGTTGTTTCACTTTATATTATCAAACATATTATGTTTAAAAGTTTATGACAGGTATAATGTGTCATTCTATGTCCGCATAACCTCTTTTTATGTCAAAGAACAATTATTTATGTCAAACATTGAACGTATTTCTCAGAATGACGAAGGATTAATCTACATTGACGTGGATTTTACGAACAAGCCCGAAAGTTCAGACACGAATCGAAAGCTCGTCATTCACGGAGAGGAAGATCGAATAGAGTACACGTTCGTAGATTTTTCCAAGAAAGCGCCACCTATGCAGGAAACACGTGACGACGTGGAGATGCAGGAAGAAAGTTAATGTTACACATTCAAGCTCTTATCTGTGTTACGTGTTTGATGTTCGTTAGGTCTCTGTTCTTTAACCTATTCGGTATCATTACTTATATCTACATATATATCATCATATTATTTATTTCATTTTTATTGATTATTTATGAAAGTAATACTTACTTTACTTTGATATGTATTGATTGTGTACTTTCAATTAGATGTTTTTTAGTTTTTTCCATACTCATGTTTTTTCATTAAACGAGATGGGATATATTGCAGTCATATTTAAAAAAAGATTCTGAAATATTGTTTCATTTACTTGATAAGACATCGAATTACTTATGAGATACTAATTGTTAGACCATAATTAATCACCTAACTGTCTACGGAATTTTCCGTTTTTCCCGATTACGACAAAGAGCACACAGCGGGTGTGACCGGTCAGCAGAGGATGCTCACTCCCCCATGGCAACTGATCCTACCTCTATTTTTAAGAGGTCCGTGTTTGCTCTGCTCCTGTTTTGTAATTTTCCTATGGACTTTTGAATTTGAACACTGTTCGTTATCACCACATTTCAATTTCATAGATGATCAAATATTATTACGTACATTTGGAAAGAAATAGATCTGGAAAATTAATATATATCATTATTATCACCATTTAATTAATGTTCTGCAATTTTCTTTTTCTGAGATGAGATTTTAGTGTTTATATTTATAGTGTTGTATTGCTTTTTGTACCCTGGGTAATAAAGTATTAGTTTGTGTATTAAGCAAGGCATAGAGATCTTACATGGTTCTAATCAAAACATGGTTGATCAACCTCAATACTATGGAAGGGAATTACCGCCAAAATTCTATGTATCTTGCTTTTATTCTTATTCTGCTTACTTCTTTATTCTTCATTACATTTTCACATGTATGTCACTTTATTGTATTCATATCCTTGCTTATTATATTTCACTTTGCTTCTGTTTTATTCATTCTGTTATGATTAATTCTATGTTGCGTTATTCCGTTTCTATTCGTATAACTTCTTACTTCTGTTTTGTATTTTAATTCCGGTTATTTACTACATCTCTATTACAAACGTAAATTCGATTACGCATACCATGAAGCGCTTTCAATGAAGACGAATACAAGTCCCATGAATTTAATGAGGCATTATTACGCCAGGCGGCAGTGCATTCGCTACAATTGCTGCTCCCCAAAGAGGAACCTTCACCTTCACAAATACGAAACTAACCATCAATATTTGAATATGGCGACGGGGTAGGTAAACAGAAGATTTTTAAAAATATGATTTTAATTTATGCATGCAGGCTCTAAAAGATACACATTATAGATAACTTTCTTCATGACATATATGTACTATGTACAGCCATAACGCAGGCAATAATTCCTGTGATGAAGTCACCCCCGAGGTACATGTACAGTGCAGTAGTTGGCCATACTGTAGTATACAGAGGCCTGTTCAATAGAGCGAGCGCTCGCCAAAATTTCCTATACTCGTAACACAAATTTTGCCAAGCGATCGTGAGCGCTCGTTCTGTTAAACTCGCCTCAGTTGTTAACTGGGGTCGAGGGCAAGAGTTGATCTGTCGGACCGGCTCGCAAACTGTTGTCCAAGGCCGACTGTTGCCCGAGACACAGTCAACAACTGTTTTGTTATACCCCTACTAATCAATAACTCGTTTTCGCGGAATATGACGTCACCGGTCAACAGTCTTTTTTAACAGTCGATTTTAACAGTTCCAATCAAACAGTTCCAGTCCAACAGTCAAAATGCTGGACTTTTTTTCCTATAGAGTTATATAGTAACTGTTTTACAGATGTATAACAATATATAAATAGTGCCTGTTTGGGAGGGTAACAGTTGAAATTTCAACTGTTATCCTCCCAAACAGGCACTGTTTATTTTGTTATACTGAATGTCTTAATTTTAAAGAAAACATCACTGCTTTTAGATAGGAATAACGTGAATTCTAAGGCGAACCGTACGCGCATGATTTTCGCGCATGTAACAATTCGTATTATTATACTTTCATGTTAGATACTGAAATCTGATTGGTTTAGACGCCGTTGATAATCCGTTCTATTACCCGCAGCGTTAGCAACACACTTAGCAACGGGTAACACAACGAATTGTTACATGCGCGTAAATTATGCGCGTACGGTTCGCCTTAGAATTCACGTCATTTCTATATAAAAGCAGTAAAAAAATTCTAAAATTAAGACATTCAGTATAATAAAATAAATAGTGCCTGTTTGGGAGGATAACAGTTGAAATTGACACCCCTCGAAAACCATTGTCAAACTCCGCTTCGCGTCGGTTGACAATGGTTTCCTTGGGGTGTCAATATCAACTGTTATCCTCCCAAACAGGTACTATTTATATAATGTTACTCGTTGCTAAGTGCGTTGCTAACGTTGAGGGTAATAGAACAGATTATGAACTGCGTCTAAACCAATCAGATTTCAGTATTTAACATGAAAGTATAACAATCCGAAATATCTGACGTTTTCCTGGATGTATGTATGTCCTTGGTATATTAATAACAGTATAGACAATGATAATCATAGCAGAGATATAAATAAGACCGGTCATAATGATGTTATTATAGTGTATCGGAGACATAAAAAAACATAAATGTTACTTATGTCTCCGAGTGGGAGTCAAGATCAAGTGAAGTCTTACCCAAACCGACTCGTACCCAAACAGACTAATAATCCATTGGTCCGGTGGTAAACAATGATACGGTACTTGGGTTGTAAATGTAAAAGGTTTTGATATAATTGCAATAATTAAGAAATTATGAGATAAATGAACGTAGAATTTTTTATGATAAGTTTGCCAAAGAGGTCCCTATATCAACATTTGATAAAAAAAATTCTGTTTACATGCAATCTTATGATTAATTAGATTGACAAATTTAAAAATTCTTCTCACTCTTTGAAGGCAGGCATAATATTATAATTGAAGTAATTTTTTACTCGACATTTGATTACAAGTCTGTTTGGGTACAAGTTGACTGTAATTCTCTGAGTGTATATACATGTATATCGTGTTATTATTTAATATACTAAAGAGTGAACCTTCAATACAGAAACAAACCCCTGTGTGTCAATAGCCTAATGTCAAGGTTGCTGTACGGTACTAGGCCTATTCTTGATGATCAGTATCAGCCAAAGGAATATATGCCACTGTTTAGCCTATAGGTTGAACATGTAATAACTTCAATTAACCATGTAAAGTTTTCAATGAAATATGTATCAGAAATTATCAAATTTTGTACTGTAGTCTGCAATGTTCTGGGTTTTCTTTTTTAGACATGAAAATGACCTGATTACAGAGATGAAGGCATTGGTCAGACAGAAAATTATGTATCTCGCAAACTGTGTTGAAAATGGAAGATTCCATAATTTGATAGGAAGTATTGATGATACTATTGAGATAGTTGCTCAGCTATCGGAAGTCACAGATGCAGAATGTACATTGAATTTGCTAGAAGATGCATTTCCATATTTAAATGAAATCATTAACGTAGGAGATTATGACGCTGCAACACAAGTTCGCCCAGAATTGGAACACCAAACAAGAGGAAGACCAGTTTTTAAAATACCATTTGAAACATTAGAGTTTTTTGTTGAAAACGGATTTAAAGTTGCAGAGATTGCGAGGCTAATTGGTGTTAGTAAAAGAACAGTTGAGAGACGTCTAAAGGATTATGATTTAGGAATAAGGCAGTCATACAGTCCACTCACAGATCACGAGCTTGAGGATGAAGTTAAGAAAATAATTAATGATTTTCCACATGTTGGATACAGGACAATGTCTGGACTTTTACAAGTTAAAGGACACAGAGTGCAAGAAAAGAGAATTCGACATGCCATGCAAAATGCAGATTCCTGTGGAGTGCTATTCAGAAGACTTTTTCTTTCAGCCAGTCGAGTTCAGCGCCGAACCTACAGTGTAAAAGCCCCACAAGCTCTTTGGCACATCGATGGGAATCATAAGCTAATTAGGTGAGCAATATCTTTTTATGGATTTTTCATCAATTATATGCAATTGTATACAGTCATGTATATGCGATTGTGACGGTCACATATACAGACTGCATACAATTGCATATATACAAACTCTAAGGATAGGATTTACATATTTTAAAAAATAGCCATGCATAAAATTTGCAAATCAATATCCATGTAAATGACTATGATTTATATTGGATTGTTATAAAGTAAATACATGTACTGGCAATTTTATATGCATATACTACTGTATACAGGGAAATATTCGTCCCCACTTTATTTTCGCCTTCCTGTCAGCGGGCAAATTTAAGAATGGGCAAATTCCTATGTCTCAAACTATCTTTCTTTATTCACAACATTGTCTAGGCAAATTTAAGATGGGCAAAACTGTTTGCAAGTAAAAAAGGGTGAAAATAACATGTGGTGAAAATAACCTTGTATACAGTAGCTCATGTATTACTTTTTTTATTTAAGTATCAACATTATAATCATGATAATATTTTCATATTTAAAATTAAAAACTTAATAATTTAAGGTGGCGTTTTGTAATACATGGAGGTATAGATGGGTTTTCAAGGTTGCCAGTATTTCTGAAAATCAGCAAAAATAACCGAGCAGAAACAGTATTCAGAGCCTTTATACAAGCTGTTGAAGAATATGGAGTACCTAAAAGAGTTCGTTCTGACAAAGGTAGTGAAAATATAAAAGTTGCTGAGTACGTTTCAACAAAGAGGAATTGAGAGCAAGCCTTTCATTGCTGGAAGGAGTGTCCACAATCAAAGGTAAAAATATTGTCTTCAACCACGAAAAAATTTAATTTGTTATGTTTTACAAACTATCCATAAAAATCAGGTCATTAGGTAAGGTTAAGGTGTACATATTAATTCCAATAATCTGCAAAGTGTGCAGTTTTGATGCCAAAAATTGAACTTAAGGAGGCTGACTATAGTTTTCATTGCGCATGTTTTTGCGCATTTTAGTAAAGTATAGTGTATGTATACTTTTTATAAATTTTTTTCCATATCATTAATGAAATTGAACAAAATAAACAAAATATGGATAAAAATTTTTATATTTTTTGAGGAAAATTTTATTTTTAAATGATTTTTCCATTGCACGGTAGTTAAGCGTTGCCATTGTGCTGTTTTGAAGTTGTTATAAAATGAAGCTTTGGTAAGAATGCATTACAAGAAATAACATAAAAGAAAAGTAAAAATTGTATGCCATTGAAAATCTATACACAGAATAATGCTATCCTCGGGGGTATTTTTCTTAATTTTTGAATGAAAAAAAAATGATCTTTTATTTTAATTTTCAGTCTTAGTGTTAGAAATTCATATATTCAAAGAATATAGAAGTTCAGGCTTGTACCCGATATGTGAAATTTTTCCTAAGGTGTGGAGGACCTTAAATGGTAGTTATTTTTACATTTTTGCATAGGATTGAGAGATTGTGGAGAGAACTTTGGTCTGGATTTACAGTAACATATTATCGACTTTTCCAATTCATGGAGGAGCAACACATTTTGGATGTTTCAAATGAATTGCACATGCAAGTCCTTCATTTTGTATTTTTACCAAGAATGCAGTTGAACTTGGATCGTTTGACCGAAACGTTAAAAAGAAGACCCTTAAGAACGGAGAACAATAGGACACCATTACAACTTTGGGTCTCTGGAAAACACTTGGACCCTGAATGTGATCCACAGGCTGAGGTACATGTGAAATCAAATGATTAATTTAGTAATTGACAGACCTGTTTACAATTTCTTCTTTTTTTTTTGCAATTGGATTTGGAAGTAAAAATATGATTATGCGATTATTATGTCAATTCCCAATGCAAAATATTTGAATCTTTGATAAAATAGTTGATGGATTCAAATTTAAATGTCTTCAACCTTGAACTATAAGGTCAAACAAAAATTGAGTACTTAAATATTGGTTTCATTTTTTTTTTTAATTTGATGTATATTCCTACTATAAAAAACAAGCTATCTGAAATGGGCAATGAGGGGTAAATCAGTAAATGATAATAATGGGCCTAGATTCCTATCGAATCTACATCTTAAGTGTCTCTTTATTTATTAATTACAATTCCTACATCATTTTTTTCTAACCTTTTGGATCTTCATAATTGATTGTAAAAAACATTTATAATACATGTACATACTTGTGCTTTCTTTTAGGCAGAGACAAGCAGTTATGGTATAGATTTTGATGGCCCACCATCTTTTAATTCGGAAATTTGCGTTGAAATTCCCAACACAGAACAACTTTCAGATTTGCAAATTTTGCAACTCAACAATATTCATGATCAAGATTCAGAATGTTTCGGTGTAGACTTGTTTCAGCAAGCTCTTCAAATTTTGCAGTAATGTGTTATTTTCATCATGTTCATATGGATTCAAGATCAATAAAATTGCTGAAGAATCGAGGGAAATGATAATTCTTGTATTGGTATATCAATAAAATGTGTTTGGAATATCTCCCTTTATATAATCAAAATCAAAGATTTTTTATACACTAATGAACCATGTATTTTTGATAGAATTGTACAAGATCTATATATCAAGTTGTAAGGTACTAGCCATTTATTCTCCACAAAAAAGCTCTAATAAAAACATTAATAAACCAAATTTTTGCTGCGTACTTGCATGGGTAAAATATTTGCAAATAAGGTGGTCAATTAGTTATTTAACTTGGCCTTACAAATGTTCTTAAGTGAGTGAAACACTACCAGGTAGATTTAATATAGATTTTCTGGCTTCATGACACACTGTATCTTAAAATTACTATTAAGCATGTAATGGAGTTGCATGTATATATATATATTCTGTATTTCAATCTATAGAATATGTACATAAATTTAATAGTTTATTGAGTGATATAATTGATAATTTGTTTATATTAGATAAGGTATAATTGAATAATAAGTAATGACTTGGTTCATTTGAAACCTTAGCATGATCTTTTCCTTTATCATTAGAAAGCTTCATCGTAAGTTCAATATCTCAAAATATGTACAGACGATTGTTCAACAGACAATGATATCATAATGCATCCTGTTCCCAGGCATATTGCTGTTAAAACTGAATGCAATCTAATTCTTTCCTTATAGAAATTCACACAACAAAATCAAGATACATGAAAAGCTTTATATTTCAAACAGTTAGGCATTTCCAAAACCATATGCACCAACAATAACATTTAACATTGCTTCTTGGAATGCAGAATAGTTTTGAAGTTGTTTTACTCTTGAAAATGTAACTGAGGGAGCACATGTATTAATTTTTGGAAGATCAAGAGAACTGTGGTCAAATTTAATAAGTCCGCCTGATAAATTGGGGGTCAAATTTGGGCAGCCTATCAAAGCTTGGAGGAGGTGTCCAATGTTTAGCTGAACCATTTCTTCATCCTCAGTTTCAAGAGAAAACCATGCTGTTAAAATTCTACCCTCTGAAATAAAAATAAGATCTTATAAAATTCAAACACTTGGTCAGCACAGTACATAAAAAAGAATTGTTCTCATCAAAAAGTATAATATGCTTTATAGAGAGAGAGAATGAGAGAGAGGATTTTCTAATATGTAATACATTTTTACTACATGTATATGGCCATATTGGCCAAAACTCTGGTCTGAATCCCCTTAAAAGGGGCCATGAATTTCTTAATTTAGATTTCTCTTATCATAGAGATGCTCTACATTAAAATTGGTAACAATTGGCCCTGTAGTTTTCAAGAAGAAGTTGAAAAGGTAAAATTGTTAACACATGACGGATGAAGACCAATTGCAGTAGTCACCTAGCTGAGTGACTCAAGTGACCTTATAAAATTGTTAATCAACTGGCAAATTCATAATCACTCTTTGCTGATAAAAGAATTTCAGCTCATTACATTTAAAAGCTTACTTTCAATGTTCTTAAGACATTTCCCCCAGTTGTAAATAACAAGCTCTTCCTCTGCCTTTTCTTCCTCATTTTTGGAAAATACAGGGATGAAAAAAGGCCTCTACTTCATCTGCAGATGGGAAACTTCTTTCGTTGAAGAAAGTGGCTGCTTCCTTTGGGTGTTGCTGAAGTATTTCAAGGAGGCCGTGTATTTTAAGTCCTGCAATTGAGAGTGAGATACTGGTATATTCACATAGATCATATGATTTACTTATCTGCACTTACATGTACATGTATGTTACAATTAGTTATATTTTTTATTTACAATATTTCTGAAGCAAATTCATAGCAATGTGCCATTTAAATCAAGACCTTGTTGCTTGGGGTCAACTTCAAGGTCAATAGGTAAACGTAGAACAAGTCCGTGTCACTTTCACTACACATCACATACCTTCCACAAATTGGTTGATGGATGCCATAGGTCTATACAGGAGGAAATATGCTTTTAGTGTTTTGATTGCCTCCTCTTTATTACTGATTGATAAAATCTTTGAGTAACCTGTAGCTTGCAATAATGCAATATGTTCATCAAATACTGCATTGATGTTCTCTGTTGTGGCTTCCTCGATCTAAAAAACAAAGTTTTGAGATTACTTGGACACAGAAATACTTTGCTCAAGACATTGGTTAGCCTATAAATCCTGTGTTTCCTCTACAATAATACGTACTATATCTTTAGATGTGATTTAAGACACCAGAGGTGTGTTCAACAGAGTGAGCGCTCGCTAAAATTTGTGTTGCAGGTATAGGGAATTTTGGTGAGCACTCGCGAACACTCGCTCTGTTGAATACGCCTCTAGTGTACCAGTGTCCAACCCTACATGAGGGTAATTAATGGAACAACCTTAAACTATACAAGATGATTTCTGTCTTTGAGATGTTTAAAGATTATTTCCTGGATATTCCTGTGTAAAAAATGGATCTAATGTGGTTTCATCCTTCCCTTAGGGTCATGATATGAACACACTTAAATCTACACTATGTAGTTAAGCTTTTTCACAAGTTTTATATTGTTCTTCAAAAGAATTTTTTGAAAACATTCCATTTTTTATCTTTGAAAGAGGGCATAGCTATTCATGTTATAAAAACCTTGATTTCCTCCACACAAAAATCCTTTGTGGCCAGTTTGTTAAAATTTTAAACCAGTGCCAATTCAAAACTTCTTAGAAGAAGTTGAAAATGTATAAAGTTTAATACATGTACTTACATGACAGACAGATGGACACTAGACATGATCAGAAAAGCCTGTGAGCCTTCGACTCGGGTGAATTAAAATCCACACACCATGATGATATTACATATACACAGTAGACAGCTTTCTTTCATTACATCACCTGTACTAATGCACATTTTTTTTTTCCCAAATTTACAATATAATATATAGGTTCCTTACATCAGTGATAGCCTTTGCTGCATCCGCTCTGTATATTTCCTTTGTTTGAATGTTTGAAAAGTCAGGCTCCTGGCCTTGTAGGATGTACTGTGTTACATGATGATTTAAGCACCGTGGACCAGGGTGGCCACTGATTATGGCTTTGCCTACTGCTTTCCCGATTAACCTATAGTGTTTACTGTCCAGAAGTTGAGGATCTACAGAGAAGGTGTTCCCTTCAAATACTTTGGTAGTTTTGAAGAGCAATGAAAAAAATTCTCTTGAAAGTCCGCCTGCATCTATGCCTTCTTCTCCGATGAAAAGAATGCTGATAGGTCTCTTCCAATCATCTTCATCCCCATCCTCTAACTGCTCTACGGAGGTAGTTTCAAACCGCCTTCTCACAACTTTCACGTTCCATGGCTTTTCATATTTCATTTTCATTTGCTCCATAATTAATGAAATTTTTTCTTGCAAAGTCCTATTAAAGACATTTGGAAAAGATTTGATACTATTTTCAACAAATATTTCTCCACATTGAATAAAAAATCATATCATTGTGAAGATCTTACATCATATGATAAACAATAATCCTTATCTTAAATTGTGCATATACTGAACTGGAAAAAATGGATTGATTACCGTACTGTATACAAATAATCTAGTGCTTTACCATTATCTTATACATTAAATGTAGATTATGTTTTGTTCTTCTAAGATGTAAAGGTTTCCAGCCCCGTTCACCATATATTAAACAAGATCTGAAGGAATGTACAATGTACTCCATTCTCAGTAATAATTCTTGAAGCTTCAACCTGAGCCCTTTCAAGCATATCTGCATGTGCTTGTGTACAACAGGCAATATAAGAAGTTCACTTGAACCTTAGGTTTAGTTGACTTAAAAAGAAATTACAATAAACACTAATGCTACATACATGTTCATCTTTTCGTTTCTTTTTTCATCTCCACAATTAGAGGCATGTGCTGCGAGAGTGTCCTTGGCAAATTCTTTGGAACAAATAGGACATGTCCCAAATGTTTGTTTGGCTGAACTACAAAATAATCACAACAAAATGAAGATAAGCTTTATCAGTCTTTACAGCATTAATTGTCCTAAAGAGCTTCAGAAATAAAGTTTTGAAATCTATTAATGATTAATATATTTTCAAAAACTCTATCTGTCTAATAACATTTAGAAAGTAATATGTACATGTATTATAAATAACAATTTAATTGAAATTCATTATATTGTATCAAAATAATGAAATGATAGTATCAATGGTTATAGATGTAAACACAACATGTACAGTACCATATTTTGCTGAATATAATATACACTGTTTCTCTATAATATCATTATGCCATTGTAAGAAAGAGGCACAGCATAACTAACTTATCATTGTTGTTAGAGTGTTTAATTACAGAAAATGTTGGGCTTACAAAGTATCTGTGTAATACAACCAAACTAAATTTTCTCCTTTTCTGGCCAAAATAGGATGCATATTATATTTGTCAAAATATGGTACATGTACATTCTGAAATAAAACATAAACTCCAACAAAGTTAGTATGCACTGATTTTACAAGTCAAACTTCAAATTTATCAGTCTGAGACTAATGCACTAACATAAGTTACAGTTTTATGTATTTACATGTAGGTTAACTGCTGATCAAACTTTGTCAATTCATGATTCAATTCAGTTTTTGTTCACTTCTGCCTAAAAATTGAAGAGTTTAAGAAAAATCCTGATAATTGTCTTCAGACTTAAAAGAACATTGTTGTGTTCCTCTCACAAAGTGTAACATAGTTTTAGTACATGAATAAATTTAATTTTAAAAAAACCCCAAAATATTCAACTGGATAATATAAAGCACAAATTCAGTACTGTTGTTCATGTGTTTCTTCTAGTTGTCCATCTCTGTCTGTATCCTATTGCATAGGTATATTGTTTTCAATAAATTGTTCAAAATATTCAAATTCTAAAAGAAAACGAAACAATGCTTAGAGAAGTGTCATACATGAGAAACCTTGTGACCTAAATTTGACCATAATCAGATTCTGGGCAGACATACAAAACTGTATACTTTTCTGAGCTATCTAGGAAACTATTGAAAATACTATTGATAATTTGTAATTTGGGGTGAATTTACATGTAGTTAAATACTTACACACATATACTGACATATCGGTGTTTGTTTCCTCTTCTTCAATTTCAGAAGTATACTATCTTCTTCCTATATTGTCATGAAACATATTGATAAAAAGAAAGTGAGAAGTAAAATTTCAACACTAACACATAATGTAATTATGCGTTAACTTTCACATGGATATTCATGGAAGATCAAGCGTATCATAGAGGAGCAGTTTTACATGTCTAATTTTAATTACATTCTTCTGGGCTAAAAAAAGGTATTGTAAAACCAGAATTCATGAGAATGTTGTCAAGAAAGTGAGTTGCCTGACACTAAAATTGGGTGATTAGGTGTCTTAACTCATCTGTAATATTCTGATATCTAAATATATCCATAGCACATATGAACTTTTGCCAAATACAATGGATTTATCAAGATAAGATTCCTTACAAAGCAAATTGTTCATAACACTTACATCACTGGAGAAATGAATGTTACGTTGAGTAGATTCGGGTACTGCGTTAACAGCAAGTCGAATATTTGTACGAATAAATATCAAATAAACAACTAGATGACAAAATTATCATACATGTATCATGATAGCTTATATCAGTATTTATAGCGAGCGCAGCGAGCTCCATAGACAACGTGTACGAACGGAGGAAATTCGAGTTGAAATCTGCACATTGTTCAAATAAATTTTTGTGGACCCGCGTGAAAACGTTCTACATATCCCAATAATCCTTTGCGGTGCATAGCAACATGGTGGAACAGGAAGCGTTTCTAAGGAAAATTCTTACCTCTAAATCGCATATATCTATTTCATTTAACAATACAAAATCATTTAAAAACACGAAAGTAAACAATGCTTACGTACAAAACTGTACCTATCTGAACTTTTGCTAACATATGACGTCATTTCCTTCCCCGAATTCATCCAACAATTTACGAGAACTGTCGAGAGCAAAAGAAAGTCAAGTATGACGTCATAATGATCTCGCGCTATAATAATTTCCCGCGATAAATTTAGAGGTGGATCAAGCATCTGTACTTGGTGAAACGTGTAGTATTAAGTGCTCAGTATCAGTGTTAACGGCGATTCTTCGGCTGATTAGTTTTGTTTTGATATATATATTTTTTTTGCTTAGTAAAATGCACTTGCAAGTTCCATGCTTAATTTACTGTCATATTGATCCAATCATATATATGCATACGTTAGGTAGGTGACAAAAAACTTATTTAAAAAAGTCTAATTATTAGAAATACGTGCAGCCACGTCATTTTGTAATAAATAATAAAAACAAAAAAGAGAAGAAAAAATAAACTGTTGAAATATCTATTTGTTAATTGCATATATGGTCAAACCTTTAAATAGCGGGATATCACACACTAAAAAGAGGGGAGGGCACATGTCTTCTACGCATATATAGGATACAAAAATAAAAAAAAAAATGAGAAACAAAATTGATGTTACAGAGGAAAATAATTAAAACTCAGTTAACAACAAGGAACAAGATGAGAAATAACACAGACAAGCAATTTATTGTTTACTGATTTTATTGATCATTATTAAAAACTAAAGGAATGATAATTCATGATTGTATTTGCATGAAAAAAAACAAATGGCTTTGTATTTATCAAAATATTTTAATATGTCTGTTTTACATTAATTAATCTTAGTGGTAGTTTGTTTAAGTATATTAGCCTAGGGCTGGACAATTGGAATGTTTGATAACTTCGGGTTTCTTGCGGGGGTAAAAGTTTTCGAGAGAAAGCCTACGTTTTAGATTGGGGCAAGTCTGTCCACGGATTGCATTTAACAATTATGAGAAATGTATAGTTCTTTCTGCGCTCGCCCCAACGGTCACACCGTAAAACATATTATGATATGTTACAGAATCGAAGGATTCCTCTTTTGCTTACCTTACTATTCGCTAATTTAGCCAGATTGTGTATCAATACATGTGCTTCGCCATTCATACAAAGCTAGCTGCGTGTTTTCGAACATGGGAGCAGCAATTGTAGCGAACGCACTGCCGCCTGGCGTAATAATGCCTCATTAAATTCATGGGACTTGTATTCGTCTTCATTGAAAGCGCTTCATGGTATGCGTAATCGAATTTACGTTTGTAATGGAGATGTAGTAAATAACCGGAATTAAAATACAAAACAGAAGTAAGAAGTTATACGAATAGAAACGGAATAACGCAACATAGAATTAATCATAACAGAATGAATAAAACAGAAGCAAAGTGAAATATAATAAGCAAGGATATGAATACAATAAAGTGACATACATGTGAAAATGTAATGAAGAATAAAGAAGTAAGCAGAATAAGAATAAAAGCAAGATACATAGAATTTTGGCGGTAATTCCCTTCCATACAATACTAAATTCATGCCGTGTCTTTACCTTTTAGATAACAACCATTTTCTGGTTATTCTAAGCAACGTGAATTTACTTTCCCAAATGATAACATTAGATCAAATAAAAACAATGAAAAGGTTACAAAAATGATGTTTCTTAATGAATCCAAAAAGTTATATGGCTATTCAACCTCAATTTCATTAGACACTAAACGATTGTTATGTTCTATTTACCTTATTCGTCAGAGTTTTAACGCTATGATTGCATTATATTTACACACATATTCTTTTCTGTAAAAAAAAATTAATGAATTGGAATACATAAGATGCTGTTCTTTGTTTGTCAATCTAGTCATGTGAGTGTAAACTGATATGAGAAGGGTGTCTTTTAAATTATTACGACTATGGATTTTATATAAAGAGTAACTAGTTAATTATTAAACATCGGAAAATCGTAACACGAACACTTTTTAATTTAATAATAATTTAATATTAACCAATGACAGAACACATAACATCTTCTATGGTGTTTTTGACAATGAATGTTCAATCTATGCAATAACACGAACAAAAGATAGCAAAATAACCAGATTTTACATAAACGAATCTATTTTCATTTTTTTTTCATTAATTTACAAGCAGATTACACAGAATTGCTTCACAAAGTGTATGTAAGATCTTTTTTTTCTACTTAAAAGATACAGACTATTGTTGAATTTGGCTTAGTTTCCTGCTTTGTCGATAGCAGAGCCGTTTCCATTGGCACATTTGCAATTGTCTCTCAATAGAATGTTCAACTATGAATATAATGCTAAAGCACGAATATCAATCATATATTTATTTTTCTACAAAGAGTTGGAAATCTTGTCATTGTCCAATTTCTTAAATGACTTTTTGCGGCATTTCTTTTTCTACTGTATCCAACGACGAGTACAAATGGTCATCATTACTGTTCGTTGCCTGATCATAGCAATTTATAGTTCCTTGGTCCTGAAGCTGAACGGTGTCCTGGTTCGATGGATCAGTTTGTCGTTGCCTTATGCGACACAAAGCAATAGTCACACCCAGTAACGAAAGACCGAAGACAACCAACAAGCCAGTAGAGATAAGAAAACCCAACAACGTGTTCTGAAATACTGTGAAAACACATATCTTAACCCAATAGCTAGTGGATATCGCGCGTGAATATAACGGACTCACTAGTTGATGCGAGTGTATGTATGTGAGAATATGTAGGTATATTTTTAAGTTAAGCATTGAAGTTACTTTCAGATGCGGGTTCCTGCAAGTCTGTCAGAAAAAAGGATAAAAATTAAATCTCTTTTCTTCATTTAATTCATGGGGGGGGGGGGGGGTATTTGTATATATATATGTGTTTTAAATGACAGCGTGAGCTGCCTCATTACCTTTTGAGTCTATGGTGATTTTTGTCAGAAGACGTTTACCATATTTCACAGAATACGTCCTGTTCTGTTCGACACCGTTCCATGGGACGATACTGATGATCAGATGTCTGTAATTCACATTACCCTGCTGTATGACGATATTTTTGACATTGATTGGCTGATCATCAAGGCCCAGCCACGAAATATTTTTAGCGACTGGCGAAGGGTTTGCAATCACGGGTATTTTTACAATAACTGTGTTTTCAAATCCAATTACGGTCCCTTTATATTTTCTCAGTATTTTATGGATATCTAGACGGGTCTCACCTGAAAAAAAGGTACTTGAAAAGATTTATACATCTGAAAAGTTGCACAAAACAGAATCAATTCTAAAAAAATAAATGATAAAAAGTTGGTTTGGTGGACCAGTGAGAGGAAATTGTGACCCCCCCCCCCCCCCCCCACTTCCCGTCAAATTGGACTCCGGCTGAAAATTCTAACTTATCTAATTCTCAATGTAAAGATACCATAGTCTTAGAAATCAAATTTAAGAAGATAATCACCCCCTTAATAAATAAAACCCTCAATCCAGTCACAAGATTGTAAGAGATTGAAGCGATGTCTTACACAATACGTTTATGTCTATCTTTACACTTTCTGGTCTTAGCCCAGTTCCGACACAGTAAAGATACCAAACCAATCAAATTTAACAATATTATATCTCCGACCCCCCCCCCCCCCCCCCATTCCCGCCCCACCTCCTTGGACAAAATTCGCGATGTACTAATAAGCTTATGCTTCTAAATATATTTTTTTTTATTTCTTACACAACACGTTCACGTCAAATTGGACCCTCTCTGTTCTTAGCCCAGTCGCCATTCCTACACAGTCAAATGTCCCGGTGTCGGAGCACTGGGTCTCCCGGTCGGAGCTGTAGTTTGACCAAGGACCAGCGACTTCTGATAGGGTGACTGTCCCGCTGTCCTGAACCTTACTAAGTCGTACCATGGGAGTCGGGTTACCATTTACAAAGCAGGTTACACGCAATGTTGTTCCTTCACGTATATCTGCTTTTATACGTCGTTCTCCATTAATGTATACGAATGGAAGATCCATATCTAAAATTCACATCAATGTATCAGGTTTTCTTTATTTCAGTTGTATTTTTTTCAAGCATGTTTGCATGCTTAAAAAAATATTGTTAACAACATTTTTTTTATGACAAGCTCAATGTTTGTTCCTGTTTTCTAGAAATCTGGTAGTTTTGTAATGTAAAAAAAAAAACAAATACTTATTCTAATTTAATTTTACATTTTTCTACATTTATGCAAAGCTCTTCTTCAAATAAATGGTTCACGCCCATTTACCCCTAGGCTGCTTTAAGCATCACTTGTTTAACTTACAAATTACGTCTAGAAGCATCGTCCGTTCTAACGGTTGACCATCCTTTCCTTCAGCACGGCAGCTGAATGATACCATTTCTCTACTGACGATATGTTGCAGTGTTTGTTCTCCTTGTGCCAAAGCATAACTGGATCCCGTAGAGTCGGTATATGACCACGTGACGTCACAGGGCGGGTTACAGTTCGCTGTGCAGTGATACGGACCTATTACCCTACCTTCAGTTACCATGACTTTATTTTCTCTCTGAAATGTTGGTTGAGGGGTAATCTCTATTGCTTCTGGTCCAACTGAAATAACAGTGCAAGGGATATTTTAAACAGTAACATGCTTTCTTTAGTGTTTCATGCGGAATATGATCGCTACCTTCAGAACCCGCATAAAGCATAAAAAAAACATTTGTTTTTAATAGTTACATCTTTTTTTTTTGTTTTTTTTTTTTTGTTTTTTTTTTTTTACAAATTAGTGATTTGATCGAATATAGTAAGTAAAAGAAACTAATTTACAGTTTATATGGATCAGATAAAAGAAATAGCATAATTATCGTATATGAGATTGGAGATATAACACTTAAAAATGAAATTTTTTTAAAACTAGGGATGCCAATAACGAACATGTATTGTTAAATTTAGACTCTTAGTATGTTTGTTTTAATCGTGGCCTTTGTAATTTTGCATATGATTTACAACAGATTTTAATTTACTAAAGAAACCGTTGCACGACTTTTATTTTCATCAAAATTTCCGATCAATTCATAATTCTATGATCTATGTATGTAAGTGCGTAATAGAATGTCTAGTTAACTAATACAAGGTTCATCTAGATGGTCATATGATATATTTTACTATGAGATATTCACAATCAATATAGTCATTGAGAACTTACACTCACACAGTGGGGTGAGGCGTTATACAATGCCTTGCTGACTAAGACAAGTTTCATCCATATAGCCATATGATAAATCCAGGAATGTTTGTTTTAATGGTGGACTCTGTAATATTGCATTTGATTTACAACAGATGTTAATTTACTACAGAAACCGACTTTTATTTTCATCAAAGGTTCCAATCAATTCAAATTTTAATCTAAGTAGACTTTCTCTAATCTATATAAGTGTTTTATTCAATGCCTTGTTGACTAAGACAAGTTTCATCCATATAGCCATATGATATATTTTACTATGATATATATTTACATTCTATATAATCATTTAGAACTCACACTCACGCGATTGGGTGATGCGTTAAACAATGCCTTGTTGATTAAGACACTGTTCAACCATATAGTCATATGATATCAATATATTTCACTATCATAATGTTATATTTACATTCAATATAATCATTACGTTAATCATATAATCATATGTTTAAGTCACACATATAAGTTATATACCATTGGATTTGATAAATTCAAGGCTTTTTAAAATGTTTTGTGCTGTATATATTTGAAATACGGCATATTTCGGCCGATAACGTCCCTTGTTCTTTCTATACCAATGTTTTAAATCTTATAGTGATCGGATTGAATAAACGATTTAAAAGAAATAAAAAACAAACAAATAATGAAAAAACCAAAAAAAACAACATAAAAACACCTTTTTTTCTTTTTGAAATCATCGTTCTTAAAACTGTCAGGTCAATGTTACTCAAGATTACTTGAATGTGATATCATTCAAAGAAAACTAATTCTAATGTGCTTTTTAAATGTATAATGAAAGAACAAGATTATAAAAATCTACCTAGATAAGTTACCTTTGTTCCTTTTGGTTTGGCCGAAAGTGAATTGATTCAACTAAACCAATTTTATTTTTTATTCGAACTCTTATATCAGTAAAGGTAAATGGTATTTATGGCACTTCCGGTTTAACTAAATAATACGTATTTTGATAACGAAGGGAGTTGACAAACTTTAATCATCAAGAGTTGTGCTCTATGAAAATGAGTACCTACTACACATTAAAGACGCTAATTCCTGTACGAAAAAATGCCAAGCTATGCCTAATTTTAAAGCAATTCATAAGAATTTCGGTTAACAGTCATTGAGTAAAGTAACCCTAACGATTTAGTAACTAAAAAAGAATATTTTCAGGCTAAATTTATAGTTACAAGTACCCTACAAATTCTAAGTGGCTTCAAAACAAGAATTTAAGCTGATACAGGATGAAACAGCTAAATGTTAACTACACCGTCTGGATTGAATGCTTTTTTTCTTGAAATTAACAATATAAATGATGCATAATTTCTCGGACAATTTTAGAACTCTTTTTCTCACTCATTTTTAAAAGGAATTTTACAATTTATTATTAATATTATTTGATTTTACGATTAAAGGATATTGAAGATATAAATCATCACTAAGCTTTGCTTAAGCGTTCTAAATACAAGTATGATATTTTTAGCCCTAAACTACAAGTATTGTTCATCGATAATATCGAAATAGTTGATCTTTGAAATTTGAATAATGTTCCTATATCGTTATACAGAGCCCTTTGTCTCAAAGAGGTTAACAAATTCATTCTTCATTGACCAAGACCGTCCAGCACTCTTATGATGGCATGGTGGACCTTATATATCTCCTTTAGATGGAGATTTTGCATTTGAAATTTTGAAATTTGAAAAAAAAAAAACATTAAAAAGTAAATTGATTTTTGTTCTTAATTAGATAGTAGTTTTTTGCCCAAAAATACCATATCTGCGTATTTAAGGCGAATCTGATGAGTAATCATGTGACCATCTTTATCTTACTTAATGTAACTTACCAACACTGTCACACTGTGTCGCCAGTATTATCAAATATAGGAAAATAAACATCACGATCCGTTTGTATCACATAATTATAAATAAAATAAGACACTCTCTTCAGGTCACGTGGATGGAATGTACGTTAACGTTATCTAAATGTTGTCTTATATTATTCATTGAAAGGAAGGAAAACACATCTTCAAAGTTTAAGAAAAAAATATGCAAATAGAATGGAATGTTTCCTCTTCTCAAATGATACACTATAGCCTTGAAGTTATTAAAGAAAAAAGGTTATTAAAGGGAAAAGTTATATTTGAATAACACGAAAAGAAAAATACAATTCACTCCGTCTGTGTGTGCTTACGTTTCTTTTCTTTTAAAATCACCAAATTATAAAATGTATCGGATGAAGCTGTGTCGATCATTCAGTCAACTGAAATGTGACTGAAATGTAACTAAAAGGTATAGCCATTGTATGCCATTCATTCACCTTTCCAGACGTTTCACTCAACATTGAGTTGACTGTATGGCAGAGGCTCAACACGTTACTCTCTTTCTTTTTTCTGTTATTTTTTCTATTTTCTTTTTTAATGATGTTTAATTAATTTGCTTTCATTCTTTTTTTATTGAATGACGTTTAAACTATTTGCTTCCTTCCTTCCTTGTTTTTATTTGAATGATGTTTTGAACTACATTTATTGAAAATATTAAACCGGCTCTTATCAAACACAGTTAATCATCTGCAGTTTAAATTGTTAATAATGAAATAATTCATAACTTTGACTTTTTCATCCAGCTCCACATATTTGCGGTGCAATTAAACATAGTACAGCTTTCCCAGCAACAATTGTTTTTTTTCTTTTCTTTTTTTTTTGGGGGGGGGGGGGGGGGGGGGGTAGTCTTACACAGTGGGTTGATATGTACTGGATCAATCCTTTCTGACTCCAGACCTTCTGTGCATACTAACATATATATATATATATATATATATATATATATATATATATATATATATATATATATATATATATATGCATTTAATTTAGTTTCATTCTGGAATTTTAAAAATAAATCTAAAATATGATAATGACCACTACCTTCCTACTTGAAATATCGCTACAAGGTCTATGAACTGTGAAACCTATAATCTTGGTGGAAAACTTTAAAATAATAGCCAGCGCAGCTCGCCGGCACGAAGCTCTACCGACAATGCGAGTGCAAATAGAAAATTCGGATCAGCTGCACATTGATTCTGTGGAATTTTCGGCATCAGTTACTCGGACCAGCAGTTCCCTGTTTTAATCGGATCAGCAGTTCCCTGTAAATTTGGTTTCCAATTTCACGATCTCGCAAGAACCAGCAAGATAAAAATAATTAATGAGTATGAACATTGTAAATATACTGCTGACACAACATACACGGATATGCAACACCCTTTAACCTCGGTACACTTTCAAATACAATCGAGTGATGTCACAATGGTTTGTATGGAAAGCCGTAGGGTACCCCCACATAATTATTATATTTTCCTATATAATTGACCAAAATAATAATTTCACCCAAATTCACTTAAATTGCACTATTATTATCTTTTCACAATAATTATAATCTTAACTTTGTAAAAAAAAAAAATACCAACATAATTATTTTTTATCATCAAATCATTATTGTATTCTGGTTCAAAATAATAAAAAATGTCACCCAAAAATATTTATGATCGACATCCACATTATAATTATTGTGCGCATACAAGTCAACATTATAATAATTGTAGCCAGCGAAACATTATAATTATTGTTGGCAGGAACAATAACTCTGCTTCAAACTTTACAATTATAATTTTGCAGACAGCGAGCGAATCTGCAAGATAATTATTTGGACGCTTGAAAAACAAAACGCTTTAACAACGAAGATCTTGCAATTATAATTTTGCAGACAGCGAGCGAATCTGCAAGATTATAATTTGGACGCTTGAAATACAAACGCTTTTACAACGAAGATCATCAAATGTGACGTCACTGACAAAGTGAAAGTATAATGCGGTGTATGTAAACAGATAGCGAAGGATGTATATATGCGTGTGTTGTACACACAGGCGTGTAAGATTAATTCACTAAGCTAAACTTCAATGTCAGAAAGTTTAATGATGAGTATTTAAGTGTAATTTATCTTCGTGTAAAAGATTCCTAACCTACAATATATTGTATAACCACCCCCCCCCCCCCCCCCCTTCAACCTAACGTTAACACTGGTTGATAATGATTACTATAAGTTAATTACACTAAGCTTAAGTTGTAGTTTACTTTTTCAACTTGCGTTGGGTGCCTCACACCAGCACCCTACCCCTACCAAACCACAATAGCTTTTGCATGCATGAAATATGTTCTCATGTAAACCGGTAAATTTACACATTGATATTTAAGTTCAACTTTAATGTCAGAAAGTTATGAGTATTTAATTGTAATTTATCTTCATTTTATCCACACTGTATTGTATAACCCCTCCCCAGCCCTGCAGTTAACATTGTTGTCTGGTTGTGAATGTATCTAGTTTAATCATGCATTTATTATGAAACATGCATATACAACACATGGTGGAGCACATGGCTTAGTGGTCATAAGCATTAGACTATAGTAACTGAAAAGTCACTGGTTCTAAACCCCACAGTGGTCACTTAATGCTGTATGTTTTGCACTTTGACAAGGCATTTTGTCTATATTGTCTCAGTCCTCCTAACTGAAACTGGGTACCGGCATTAGCTGGGAGTTGAACCTGTGATGGACTGGTAATGAGCACTGGCCTTATGCACTGTCATGGCTTGGAGAAGGATTTAAAACAACACATGATTGATTGTCATAATGCATTGTAAAGTAGCTGGATGCTGTAGGTTATATGTTGGTGTTAAATTTATCAGTTTTGTTTAAAGCAGCCCAAAAATAGTATTCTGTATGATTACATGTATGTGAGTGTATTCCTTTGCATACATGAAGTAGTGCATCAAAATATATGGGGAAAGATATGAACAGTTGATATTGGCCACAGTAGCATAGTGATAGAACTGACTAGAGTTTCGGTGGTCCAGGGTTTAATTCCCAGTCCTGCCATATGTTTTTATTGTACATTTATTTATATGCTCTTTCCTCCTTTCTTACTACAATATAAACAAAATCCACTTATGTGGAGTCACCTTATTTTTCATCACTAAAATTGTACTTCATACAAGTATGTCTTATCTAACATATTTAGAACATAACCCACTCTTTATATCAAAAGTTCTGCACCAAGCAATTGTCATCACTCAATAGAGTATTTAGCGACTGCTGATTGGATGAAAAAGTGGATTATGTTCTAATTAGTATATTGCATTGTGTGTTGATACATGTTACTTCAAACAAGATTCGAAGGTACGTTTACACATATTTAACATGGAGGTGCAGGGGAAATACACAGAGAAGTATGAATGGCAAAATCTTTATCACATCTCATATCATTCCCTCAGTATAGCCATGCCCTAAAAACAGAACTCTTCTTCCAAGGCTTGTTAATATGCAATTCAGTAGACCTCCTTAATCGCCATAAACACATACCGTACTTCAGGTTGCCTGCTAGTTTGTGCGAAAATAAACTCGATGTATATTTTGTACGTGTAAAACATTGTGTTCAACATATGTATATGTGTTCGTTTATACATGAAATCTATGTGTTCATTTTCTTTTAAAGCAACTTTTATCAAGCATACAACTATTTTTCATTTAAGGTGGCTGAGTACACTTTGAAATAGCGTCTCAGAAAATTACTTATGATAGATAGATAAGCTGAATAGATATATGATATATAGATAGATACTAGAATAAGATATATAGATAGATGATAGATTTATAAATAAGAATATTAGTATGAAAGTCAAATAGGTGAAAAAATGTGCAGTTTTGATAAAAAAAACAACTGTATTTTCTAAACTGTAATTTAGTAAATATGAACAAGAAGCCCAGGCGGATTCGAACTCATGATCAGTGGTTCACAAGCCCGATACTTTTACCACTTAACAATGATGATATACAACCACATTGTTTGACCGCCTGCCCACCGTTTCAATAACCTGACTTTTCAGAACCCATTTTTAAAACCCAGTTAAAAAGTTTAAGTCTAGGTGTAGTGAGGTACCTTAATTGATCAAAATATATAATTTTAGATTTGACATTTTTACTTCACTGTGCACACTTTTCCTCGATATCAACTTTATATTAGTAAATCTCTAATTAAGGAGGCTCAATGGTCAAAAAATTAACCATCAGGTCTACCTAAAATTTGAGATATGATTTGCTTACCTATAAACTATTATTAACTAAAAAAAAACCCAAAAATTTGTACTTTTAAATTTGGGTATATTGCTATATTTTTATATAGAGCTCTCCTTCTAAAGATCAATACCATATAAAAATGGCCACGACCATCGAGCCCTCTTAATTCATATAAAAAGAACTACAACAATTTGTTATCAAGTGTTTATTCCCTTTTGAATCAGGATGGTTAATATAGTTGATACATTTCATTTCATTTCTCTCTTTCTTGTTCCTAAAATGAAACATAAAAGTATTTAATTCCTTATTTGAAAGGTTGAACATAATTTTCATATCATTATAATTATATTCATATGATGTCAATGCAGAAAATAGAAGCAAATCAACATGTTTTTAGATATTGTATTCTCATTAAAATTCATATTAATGAAAATTTAAATCATCATGGGTGAATTTATTGTCTATATTATATGTATATACCTTAACTTGGGACAGTTAAAATTTAAGTTGCTCTGCTTTACTATTTTACAGCATAAACTGTCCAAAGTTATGGTACTGTCATATTACAAAGGTAAAACTTGTATCAATTTTAAATATTATATACAATAAAAAAGATTTCTAAGTTTAAGTTGTGTAAATTATAGAATTTATAAAAAAATGACCAATACATTTTACTAACCTCCTGATAGTCACCGTCGTGCTTAATTCTTCTTTCTTTCTTGTCCCAGATGTTTTGTCTGTGTATTCCTTAATAGATACATGGAACTCTATTAACAGAAAAACAAAAATCCATATAGCTGTAGATTTACACATTGCACATTACAAATACACATGCACTAAAATTCTAAAGTTAGGATATTTCATGGATTAAAGATATAGTTCAAAATAAAACAGTAATGTTTACATGAGGCCAAGGGGCCACATCACTCACCTGAGCAACAAAAGGCATGACTGATCTTTATTAGTAGAGTAGAACTTGTGTATAAAAGATCTTAATTATTCATTTTATTCTCCACATATTCTTATGTTTAAACATTGAACCCTTTTCTTTTGTCAGATTTTTCAAAGATTTGTCTGTATTTATTTTGGCCCCACCCTACCCTAGGGGATCATAATTTGGACAGATATGTATCCCCATTACCCAAAGATGCTTTCACATAAGTTTCATCTTTTCTGGATAAATAGTCTTAGTGAAGAATATTTTTCTGGATAAATGGTCTTAGTGAAGAATATTTTTTTAAGTAGATGTGTCGTAACACCATGAATGCCTCCACATGCGACCAAAATTTCAAATGCCAAAGGACGAGTGCACGTATGGGCCCCGGTATAAAGTGAAAAAAATGAAGCTTCAAATTAAGCATAATTTTTATCTCACATCATCTGTTGATATTTAAACCATAAGAATCAACAAGTTTTAGCGCTGAATTTAGTGTAAATAAAATGCACGAAGCTTTACAACTTAGTAGGGGTCAGCCGACATTCATGACTTTGTATAGTAAATCGAGGACGGGCATTCATTTCAAAGCCTTTGTTTACTGCCAGCCTAACCGTGTACAAACTTGAGGAAAAGGTAAAAGACGCATTATACATTTAGAAAACTTCTATGAAAATAAGAAGTTTGTACAACATTAGGCTGGTACCTAAAAAATGAAAAGTATATGAACATTTCAAGGTTTTTTCCTATATCAAGCGAGAGCTATTACCTGCGTGACCCGGGCATGTTGAACCCATGTATGGAATTTTTCTCATCCATCATCAGTTCAGTGGGGCCATCAAAGCACTGGATGTGGGAAGGTTCTGGCTTGTGTGGATGTAAGCTGTAACAAACAGATGTAAAACCTCCCTATGTATATGTTCATTAAACACATATATTTGTTTTATTCCAATCTAAAACTGATTTAACTAAACATACATGTATTTTGAAAACATTGTTCAGATAGTGATTAAAATGAACAAATACTGATTGTACTGAAAAAAAAAATTACAAGATAAACTTTATACATATTGCTGGTACATTAGCAAGATACTTATTACTTAGACAGATATGGATTACATTGACCAGATACTGATAATATTGACAAGAAACTAATTAGAATGACCAGATGCTAGTGTTAGAAGCACTGTGAGTAAAACTAGAGGATACACAGTACAATGTACAATTACAATGTATTGAGTAGTACTTGTGTGTGCAAAAAGCACCAGAACAGTGATTCTTTTTTTTCTAGAACACTTAAAAAAAAAATTATTACAGTTAGGTTTACTCCGACTTGATTATAGACATGAACATATTTCAAGATCTTGAACCTAACACATGATGTACTTACTTACTTACACAGTATGTGACTGGTTGTAACTATTTAATTGTCTGAATCAAGATAAAGCATCTCCATAACTGAAACAAAGTAGGCACAAATGAAGATAATGGAAGGCAAGAATTTGAATCAAGATAATTGAAAAATTGTAATTGCAGGAATTTCATTAAAACACACTGAGAGACTAAATCTGCAGAAAGATTCAAATGCATATACTAGTATTGATTTAGTGTTTTAAAAACACAGAAAATATCAATGAATGCATCTTTGCTAAACATGGCCATCCACTCCTCTCCATTGAAGAGGAGTGGAGTAGATTGAAAATCATTGGCCAGCAAAGAGACAATAAATGTACAATTAATGTAGTTCCTAATTTTTAAAAACAATGATAAAAGCAAAAATGCATAAAATCACAATAACATACTGAGAGCTCTAGTGAAGTCTGCATAAACCTTTTTAATCTGCCCGGCAAGGTCTTTGATCCCTGAAAACATAAACATATATATATAATATATATAAAGTGTTTTATCTCATACGTGTGGTGTATACTACCCGTGTGATAAACCTTTGTTTTATCAAACGGGTGATGCTTTATCAAATACTTCCGGTCCGAACTATTTTTGACACAGCCCCTCGCTTCAACGCTTCAGTGACCTATTTTCGAAGACTTTCTAGTATTTTCCATATAACTATATCTTACCAAAAATTGAATTAAAATGGATTTTTTCGAAGATTTTAATTACAAATATTAAGGAAAACACATACATGTGAAGTTTATTAAACTGCAAATCACGTTAGCTATCAAGGAGTTCATTCTGACGACGCAGTGAAAACAGAACACTTTGGTTGTGTTTCTATACGTCAAGAACTTACCGAAATAATGTCTCCCACCAGCAGTGAGCATCCTTATTCAATATTTTCAACTTCAAATCATTAGGCTAATGTTCGTTTTATAAAACTCAACAACTGTTCCTCGTTCGAGTCAATTCAAACTAACGAGCATTCGCAACTTTGTGTATGTCAACAAACTTGATTATTCAGGTCTTCTGATCAGTATTTCCATTTAATTAAGTGATTAAGCTCTAAGAAAAATTATTTACAGATAAACAATTATTTCAAGGTTTATTTCAGTGAAACTTTACATTAAAACAGTTATATTTATCTCCGAAATGACGTACTAAATTGTATTGCGCAAGGTCACAATAACTGCATAACACAACGTTGCATCATCGTTTAATCTTTGAAAAAAAATCAATTCGGGTCATATTAAGGGCTGTCTCAAAAGCTTCATAATATAAATGAAATTGTATGAGATAAATAGAACATCTATAATTGTGTGATTTTATATTTGCTTTATCCAACTCGTTGAAATGGTTATATTCGCTCGGCAAGCCTCGCGAATATATACACCATTTCAACTCGTTGGATAAAGCAAATATAAAATCACACAATATAGATATCCTCTATATAACTGCCGTAGCTTTCAACACACTTTACAAGCAAAAAACATGTGGAATGTAAATATAAAGATTAGATGTTGTATTTTATTTTGTATTCAAATTCATTTACGTTTTTTACATCCATTTGTAAAACCATATTAATTTCTTAATTACTTTATCATTAGGATACGTATATGCATATTCATAATCATATGCTGCACTCGCCCTAACGGTCGCACCGTAAAACTTATTAGAGTGCATGACCATGTATTGAAGAGGTGCAAGACTAGATCTGATGGGAAATATTTTCCTCATTATTTGTTAACTTTCAAGAAACAGTTAACATGTAAAATAATGTAATACATGTTTTATTTAAGGAGGTTGGGTCCTGCTCTTAAAAGTCTTTAAGTTTTTTTTTTTCTAAAGTATTTCTAAAAATTCTACACTCCCAGCTTAACCAAAATTCTAAACAATAATTGGGGTATATGCATATGCTTCTTTCGGCGCTACGGTGCATTTAACATGAACTTCCTGCACTGAAAGTGCAATTTACAGATAAATATCGTTTCCTTCTATCATTTTTTATCAGAATGAAACATGGCATCAAATACATATTTAAAACTATTATGAAGAAAATAATTAACATTTTGACCTTTTTGCACTTAAAAACGCTGTTTTTAGTCTTTAAAAATTAAAACATGCAAATAAATAATTTAAAAGTTTAAAACTTTTACTTAAATTATGACAGAAATGTTAGAAAAATCTTATAAATTCAGAAAATAAAACCAAAAGTATGGGTCTGTTATGTAAATTTTAGATATGGCATGACAATTTTAGACAAAAATTGGAGTAAATGTTTTCCAGACCTTTATGAAATATAAGCTAAATATGCCAATATAATGTGGATCGAAAAGTTTAAAAATTGATTCAATAGGTTTTTTTTTTCGAAACAAAATGAAGATATCCAACCGCAGAAACTATCTGTAAGTTTGGTGTCTATTGAAAATAAGGAAGCTAGTTACAATACTCTAAAACGATTGAGTTATGAAAATTGTTCATTTACCTCTTGAAAACCTTCCACCACAAAATAAAGCCCCTTACCAAACTCTGTAAATATGTTAATTTCCCTTAACTATTTTATTCAATATAATTTATTTGTTATTTGGTATTGTAAAAAATAAATATACGAGCAGAATTAATATATGATGCATAATTTTGGAATGTGATCCAATATGGCTACCTAAATGCAGCAGAGTAACGAACCTCCCAACACATTGCAATGGTTAATTATTAAATGAGAACAAGAAAGGGAAGATAACTCCATTAACTGTTTAACCCCCCCCCCCCCCCCCCCCCCCCCCCCCCCCATGTGATATCTCTTTAACTTTAATAGACAGCTTCGTTCTCTTTACTAAATTTGTACTCATTTCTTTCATTAAACTTCAAGAACAGAATAAAATGATTTATTTATTTATTTATTTAAATTCATTAAAACATTCCCTACATTTTAAAATGCAATGTGAATAACTTTATTACATCATCAGGGAGATCCGCTCACCCACGACTCGAGATCCGCCACACCGTTAAACAGAGTTAAGCCCCTTGTATTCCGCTAGGTAGCGCGTCCAATCTTCCTTCCGTTATAGTTTTACTGAACGTCAAGCGCGATGCTGTCTGTTCTATCGGTGCTGTTTTCCGTGGTTCTTTTAACTAATGGAGCCCAATTGAAGCCCAGATTTGAATACAAGTACAGCTTCAAGGGCCCTCATCTCGTGCAGAGCAACAAAAGCATTCCTTTTTGGGATTACGGTGGAGGTAAGTTGAGCGACACTAGGTCAATTCTGGTTGGCTGTTCGTTATGTACACGTGTAGTTTGTCAACAATAACATATGCCGGCAAAATCTGAAGAATAAAAGGAAATTAGGTCGTTTGTTCTTCTTTTTCTCAACTTCTAAATCAGTTTGCCTGGTGCGTGTTGAAGAAACATGACTGCATTTGTAAATTAAAGAGAATGGCTAGCATATGGCATTATTTCATGCTGTTAAAACAGTCATCAGCTGGTCATGAATTTTTAAAATGAAAATATGAAAAGAGAAGTCCTTAAGGATGTTTGACTTTATAAAACGTTTGTCAACACGCTTTTTAAAGAGCATACTTTATTGATAAGAAGAGAAAAAATGTTGTTTTTTTTTATGCCTTGAGAAAAAAGAAAACCTCAGTAGGTTGATTATCTGTATCGAACTTAAGGGACTATTGTCCAGCATCTAGAAATGTTTTGATGCAATTGTTCATGCAAAATGTAAACAAACTTAAAGATATGTACAGCGGGTTTACTACAGTCGATTAACACTGCCATTTTTTGTCATTATTTGTAATTAGAAACCTATATGATCATGATGATCTACTTTTTGTTTCAGATGCTATCGCTGGTGATGACAACATCCGATTAGCGCCGTCTATCAGGAGCAAACGAGGTCAGTGGTGGTCATTGAATTGTTCTTTTTAATGTTTTTCTTTCCAATTTTTTTTTAGTTTTTTTCATTCTGACCAGTTGAATTAAAGGAAGAAAAGTTCATTTCTATTACATGTATCTTCTATCCTAATAACATGTTGCTATCGAATATACAAATTAAATGACTGGAATGACAGTGAAACAGATTTAGAATTTTGTAGTAGTTTGGGCTATATGGACCGTGGATATCGGCCTGGGTAGCACAGTGGTAGAGCTCCAAATTAGAGATGGAGAGGTCCAGGGTTCGATGCTCGGTCCATGTGTTTTCAATGTATTTATATGCTCATTCCTCCTTTCCTATTACAACTGTATCAATTTGACTTTGAGACTATTTTTGTTGTGGAAAAAAAAAAATGGTCCTTCTTTTAAACAGTATGTATTAGATACAATATCCAAAAATGAAGTGATGGTCAAATGATTTCGCACTCATTTCATCGTGAAGTATCAGACATTTATATCTTTGGTTTTGCTCTCTGACTGTACAATTTAAAGAAATATTGTTTATTACATAGGATGGGTGTGGACTAATCAGAAGACCAACTTCAACCAGTGGTCGATAGAGTGCGTGTTCAAGGTCACTGGAAGGGGCAGAGTTGGCGCCGATGGATTGGTAAATTAATATTTTTCTCTCTCTCATGATCTCTCCATCAGATACCTTCACATTGTGTTCTTTACCATGTGCCTAATGTTTTGTTTCTGTTTGAGGTTTGATACCTATGCCTTAATCCTTTATTACTGTTTTTTATCGCTTCTTATTTATTCCTTCTCTTTCTTTCTCTATCACTCTCACTTCTTTCTAAAATATAATTATTTGTTAATTTTATTCTTTCGAGTGAATGAAAATATTCCAAACTTATTCTATATTATTAAATTCTACAATGGCTATTTATATTTCATTAAATTTTCTGAAAATAAATACATGATGGTTTAATGTTTGCAGAAAAAAAAAATCTTTCATTAACAAAACAGGAACATAATGAGATATCCTTAATGCTTATTCATAAAGAGTGTTTGTTTACAAAAAGTTGATCATCCTGATCACATTAAACTAAAAGACATAAGATGTAAATAATAAAGTTCTCAAACAGAAGCATTAATTGTGTCTGCATGACATATGTCAAATAAAAGCTAACAGAGAGAAGAGGTAAATCAATCAGAGTTATTGCCCCTAGCCAGTGTTGGCCTTTGGGGTAGGGCATTACTAGCTCTCACTTCCTTTATATTTTACACGTGACCCGAGCAGGGCTAAAAATTGTGTAAATTTGTGCCCAGCTTAGTGTGAATTAATTGATACCTAAGGGACAATTGTTACACAGATTTGAGGAGTTAGATAAAGTTATCACATGTAGAAATCAGGATTTATTGGAGATGACTGTCTGCTACATGGGAATCATTTAAATGAGAATTAATGTATCGTATTTAGCCTGTGTTTAGCCCATTATATCTCAGTCAAAATGTCGCATATTAAATATAATAGGAAATGCATGTAAATTCACTGGTTTGTATCATGCGCTAAGTTAGCATAATTAAATTGATGACTGGTAGTGATAGTGACATTGATTTTACAATCAGCTAATCATAAATTGTACATTATAATAAAATAATTGAACAACAAAAGTGTTCTTACCATTTACTAATCATGTTCTAAACACAAATTATATATGTTGAAATGAATGTTTTGTTGTCATAATGATTACCGGTACATGCTTTAAGACATTAGGATTTGATAATTCATTGAATTATTTTTTTTATAGTAGAAATTTATAACTTAATCAAATTATAGAACTGTATACACTATGAAGAGGAACATCATGTTTTCCCAATAGTAAAATGGGAAAAATACCATCTAGTGGGAAAAAAAACCAATTGCTTATTGATAGCCTGAATACACAGTAAATATCAGTCATTAAACTCTTTAATAACCTTAATGTTTAAATGTTTAAGTAATATTGTAAATTTCAGTTTCCTTTACCCGATATTTTGAGGAAAGGTTTTATTTTTTTTTAAACAATATTTATTTAATGTAGTATATTGAATGGGATTAGGCAGCAGGCACAGACTATTTTAGCCCTCTCCCTACATCAAGGTCAAAATGAACAAATTGAAATATTTAAATGTTCACAGACTATAGAAAAGATACAAATGAAGAAGAAAAAACACAGAGAAGAAGAAAAAAAAATAATGATGCTAACAATATGATAAAGGTTTTGGGTAACAGTTGTGTTAATTTTGCAATGGTATATTCAGGGATATATATTTATTATGGAAGGTAAGCAACATTAAGTCTTTTTTTTTTTTTGGGGGGGGGGGGGGGGGGGGTTTGAGGGGTGAAAAGCTCATCAGAGTCAGACACTGACAACAAATTTTTAATTTGTTTATATAGGGAATCTGGTTCACAGAGGACAAGGGACAGGAGGGACCAGTTTTTGGGAACCAGGACTCGTGGAGGGGACTGGGCGTGTTCATGGACTCATTCGATAATGATGGACAGGTGAGCATCATGCTTATTCATTATCTTGAGTAAAGCCTCATGCTTATTCATAAGTTTGGGTAAGCTTATGCATACTGTAGATTCCTTCTTTTATGCAAGTACTTAATTCAGCGATTCAACGGTTTTGCATATAATCGCAAGAATATAAAATCGCGAAAGCCAAATTTTTATCATAATTCCAAATAGTTTATGTTGTCCGAAAAATAATAGCGAGATTTTAAAATCTGCGAGAGGTGCTTTTCGCGAACATTAATTCCTCATGTTTAATTAGGAATTTACAGTATTCATAAGCTTGGGTATCAATCATGAATTTTCTTCAGCTTTGGTAAGTATCATGCATATTCATAAGCTCTGGGTAAGACTCGTGCATATTCATAAGCTTGGGTAAGCTCAAGAAGAATCATAAGCTCGAGTAAGTCCTTGCAATTTTTCTACAAGATTTTTGCTACCCATATTTTTAGCTCTTGTTTTTATTTATGCCAGCGTTTAACTGTGAGTAAAACAGGGAGGTGACTCCTAGGTCCAAAAAGTTCATGTCAAGCTTCTTAATGTTTGTTTGTTTTTATCTCTCTATCTCTGTGTGCTGTCCACTATCTATGATACAGTACTGTGCAATGTTTGAAAGCAAAGACAGAAAACTCTCTATTCAGAAGAATGACAATTTTCCTTCTAAACATCTTCCAAGTGAAGGAGCAGTTTCTGTGTATTCTGTTATTTTGCCATTTAAAAAAAAAATGCTTCAAAGTGTGTTGATTTCCTTTAATTACTATCTTTTTGGTTGATTTTTTATCAAAGGCAAAATTGAGTGTTGCACCTTAAGCATTGCTAGATGTTATATTAATGGTTTGTTTTATTCTCTCATCTCAATATATACACGTTCCTCTTTTTGTGTAAAGTCTACATTTTTCTTTTTAAATTAGTTTTCGATTCCAATTAAGAGTTTGATGATCATCATGTTCTTTTGAGTGATCTAAGCCCAATGAAAAATAAATATATTGATTTTAATGCACTACATAATTAGATCAAATGCAGCACATAGTCATTTTATTGGCATACTGAAATTTAGAATATGTGAAAATTAAAAGACATTAAAATTGAGTTATTCCCCTTTCCAAATTGTGTACTATGATTTGGAATAGATATATCGGACTGTTTCATTATAGTTTAAAATTTTTGCCTGATAATTGAAAGAATTTTTTTGCCAAACAGACAGTTATCTTGTAATGTATTTTTTTTTTATCTCTTTTACCTAAATATATCTGTATTTTTCTTTACCTGTTTCCCGCATACTTAAGTGTTTTATTTTACCTGTATTTACCTGTGTTTTACCTGTTTTGTTTTACCTTTTTCAGCACAACAACCCTTACATCATGGCCATGGTCAACGACGGAACTCAACAGTACGACCACCAGAGGTGTGTGACCTAATTAAGAATTAATACTTTAAGATTGATAGGTGTACTTATAATTAGTGGTCAAATTGTTGAGGGTTAAAGTGGATCTACTAACAACTCTAGGAATTAAGGGGGTACCATTTGGAAGATTGGGAGGAGGGGGAGGGATGGGTCAGAGCTCCCAAAAACTGTTTTTATGTTGAGTAAATATGTCATTATTAACATCTTTATGGCTTGGTCAGTAGGTTAGGGTAATAGGGTAAGGAATTGTTTTTGTTGGGGTTTTTTTTTTTTTTTTTTTTTTGGGGGGGGGGGGGGGGATTGTTTGGGGTTTCTTTGTTGGTTTTTTTTTTTTGGGGGGGGGGGGGGAGGGGGAGTGGGGAGGCAGGAAGATGATGGGTGGGATAGTGCTTTGACAGTGACAGATCTCACAATATGTCATGTATTCAATGTGTATCATTAGTAACCAAGTTGTTGTCTGTTTACAGCGATGGTTCCCAGCAACAGTTGGGAGGATGTCTCCGTGACTTCAGAAACAAACCGTACCCAGTCAGGGTCAAGGTCGAATACTACAGCAAAATCCTCACGGTACGTACCGCAACAATTAAAAGCAGAATACTTAGATACTAATGTAAATAGGGCTGGACAATAATATCGGTATTATGGTGTATTGCGGTACGTGGACAAAAAATATCGTATCGCAATACATTTTTTCAATACCGGTATACCGGTTTAATTGATTGGGCTTGGAATTTCGTTTCGGGCTCAGGATTTCAAAATTCTGATTGAATTAAATATGGATGATGCATTTGTAATGGTTCCAAACACGAATGGAAAGTCTGTGGTTTTGATATTATGACTGCTCAAAGAGCTTCACTAAAGCCTAAACATGTTAACATGCTGATATTCTTAATAAAAAATTTGAAGTAGGCCCTGGTGCAGTTGTAATTATGTCTCCCTGCAGTTTGACACAGTCAGTCAACATGGTCAAAGCATTCATTTTGTTGTTTATAGATTGATAACAAAAATGTTTTATTCTTTAATTTTATATAGGCTTATAGTTCAAATGAATTATGTATATAAATCTATCAATTACAGTCTATTAACATTGAAAAAAAATAAAATTTAAATTAAAAAAATATTGCAATACATATCGCAATACATTTTAAAATATTGCAACATATCGCAATACAAAATTTCCCCCTGATACCCAGCCCTAAATGCAAACTCTCCATGGTATGTATCGCAGCAGTAAACACACATAAAGCAAAATACTAAATGTATGAACTGCTAAATACTAAATGTATGAACTGCAAAATACTAAAGGTATTAACTGCAAAATACTAAAGGTATACTTACTGTGCAAAACAAAATCCTCATGATGTCATGGTAAGTATAACATACACATATTGTCACTTTATGTACCAAAAGCAAAGTATGAGTCATATAGTATGTATGGAGTAAAGCAAAGTCAATGAGTTCATCATCTCTAGGCACTCCCCATCTAAGACTTAGTGAGGGTGTAAACAATTTTATGAATTATGTAGAACAGTTTATGTTTCAAAGTGAATGATATTGATGTCTAGAACACATAGAAATATGTTGAGTGTGTATGAATCAAACCTTGACGACTTCAGACTTCTGTGGAATCATTTTTATTCGTGGGGGTCAATGTTCGTGGGAAGCCAAAAATGTTCTTGGTCGTGGGGATGTAATTTCGTTGGTAGTTTAATCAGGATAAATTTGATAAATATTAAACAAATGATTGTGTATAGGTTCGTGGAGATGTAAATTTATGGGCAAGGGTTACTCACGAAGCCACGAACATTGGTCCCCAACGAACAATGATGATTCCACAGTATTTAATTGTGTGTTGTAGGTGTTTGTGAACAATGGACTGACCAACAACAAGGACGACTTTGAGCTCTGTTTGAGGCAGGAGAACGTCAATCTACCAGACAGTGCTTTCTTCGGGGTCACCGCCGCTACAGGGGGTCTTGCCGGTAATTAGACAATAATTGTGAAATACGACAAAATCCTCTGTAACTGATAGTGAAACTTACCATATACTTAACTCAGAATTTGATACTCAATAATCACAGACACCTAACATTATATATTTTTCTCTGAATGAAAATATATACCATATATCTAAAAATATATACACTATACGTAATAATACACAAGGTATCCATCGCCCCATCTTGAATTTATATCAAACTGTCACATCAGGTTTCTTGAAACTCATCGGTAAAATCCTCTCCATCTCCCGATCGGTCATTCAACATCGAAGCTTATAAACGATTCAACCAAAAATCGACCTTCAATTCGCATCACTTGCAAAACTTTCACTTGATGTGACTGTTTGAAATAAATTCAAGACGGCGGCGATGGGTACCTTGTGTATTATTAGGTATAGGGTATATATTTTTATTATGAGAAAAATATATAACGTCAGGTGCGTGTGTCAATAATGTTAACACAGCTGGCAATATGCCATGATAATTGCAATAAAATCTTAAATTTTGCAGTGACACCTGCTATTTTTAACCAACTTATCTGTGCACATTCTGCCTGACTTCTTGTATGTATGTGTAAACCATTGAGACCTCGGCTCTGATTTCTATTTTTAGATGACCATGACGTGCTGGCTTTCCTCACTCACTCCCTACATAACAAGGAGGATCAGGTTGGTAACCGTTACATTGGCATGAAAGCGTAAAGCTTTACAGAAAGTCATTGTAATCTAATAATATTTACAGTTACATGTACAGAAAGTCATTGTAATCCAATAATATTTACAGTTACATTTACAGAAAGTCATTGTTATCCAATATTGTTTACAGTTACATATACCCAGTGTCATTGTAATCCAATGTTTACAGTTACATATACAGAGTGTCATTGTAATCCAATAATGTTTACAGTTACATTTACAGAGAGTCATTGTAATCCAATAATGTTTACAGTTACAGTTACAGAGAGTCATTGTTGTAAATCCATAAAATGTAGTTACATTTATCATTTTTTGTTTATGTGTAAAATTCAGATAGAATTGGTGTAAACCCATACACTTTACACTTTTTATACAGAAATTTACAACATCTTACAATGCAAAAAGAAATGTAGCAGTGTGTACCCATTAAATAATCAGTTGTAGTAAAATGTAAACCTTCACACAGTAAAGTATAAGTATTGATATTATCCTGTTTGGTTCTATTTGGCAAAATATGTTTGAACACTTATAAGATTTGAAATAGGTATAACTATTTGAGATTTTTCAATAAAAAACCTCTATCATAACAAATTCCCATGACATGTATAATCTTTCTTCTGATTGGTTTGACAGCCAGCCAATCAGGTACCAGAACAGGACCGACAGAAGTACGAGAAAGAGTTTGACGAGTACTACAAAGAACTGGAAACAGCCAGAGAAAAGTGAGTTATCTTTTCCTTGTTTTCCTGAGTTATTCCCCTTAGGCAAAGAAAGTTTAAAAAGAAATGAAACAAAGAAAGCATGAAATGGAAAACGTAAAAAAAAAAAAAAAAAGGAGTTATATTTCCTTCCATACGAAAAAAGAAACATTACTCTGTTTGGTCAAATGAAGAAATAAAAAAAAAAAAAAAAAAATGAAAATGAAAAAGAATTGAGGTTGAAGAAAAAAAGGTAAAAGAAAGTTATGTTTCCTGTTTAAAGAAATGTTTAGTTTTCCCTTTATTGATTAACAGGAATAATCTTTTCTTTGATTGACAGCTTCCAGAAACAGCATCCTGGTAAACAACCTGGAGAATATGATTCCATGGTAAGTCCACCATACAATTCTTTTATCATTAAAAACTCTGAGAATTGAATGTGGACCTTGTCTATCATTGATATTTGGGTTATTTCCTGAGAATTGAATGTAGAACTTGTCTATCATTGATATTTGGGTTAATTCCTGAGAATTGAATGTGGACCTTTTATATCATTGATATTTGGGGGGTCATTTCCTGAGAATTGAATATGGACCTTGCCTATCATTGATATTTGGGTTTTTTCCTGCAATAACTGACACTATACTGTCTTTATGATAAGAATACCATATGCATAGAATGCATATCTTACGAAAAAATCAAAATTAAAAACAATATATTTTTTTTACTGAAAATGACAAATGCAATGAATAGCTCATGTGATCAGGGATTAAGAAAAGGAGCATTGAATTCAAAATAAAGGAAGATAATCTTGTTCCATGAAATTTCTGGTTTCTATCATATTACCATCATTTACATTAAATATTTCTCTTTTTCAGTTATGACTTGCCTCTCTTTCATCATGAATTACTTTGTTTTCATCATGAATTACCATATGAATTAAAACTGTTTTATTTCATCATGAATTACATCCCTTTCATTATGACCTACTTTCTCTTTCATTATGACTTACTTTCCCTTTTACAACCTTTTACCTTCTCTTTGCAGTTTGAGGCTCAGGAGGACCGTGAGTTGAGGATGATTTTTGATGGACAGAACGAGATGCACAACACGCTGAAGGAACTCAACAGGAAATTAGACGAGCTGATGGGAAGACAGGAAATGGTGCTCTCCCGTGTCAGTCAGCTCACCGGCGGAAACGTGCAAGTCGCTCAGGTACGTAAAAGTAAAGATGTCGTACAGGGTTAGATATGTGCAACAGCTATGTAAAATGGAAGTAAGCTCAACTGCGGAAATTTGCAGGTAGTTCAAGCAAAAATGCATGGCAGTTAGGTAATAGTTGATGCAGGTAATATACATAACACTAGAGTAAGGTTTCAGTGAAGTAAACGTCAAAGGGACAGGTAAGTCACTCAGAAGTAAAGTAAAATGTCACTTTACAAACAGAAATGTGCAGGTAGACTTATTGTATTCATTCTGCTATGGCATAAAATAACGTTATGATTTTATTTGACAAGATTTAACTTTCAACTAAATTTCTATTGTCTGTAAGATACTAATGGTAGTGATATTGGTTAACTTTTAGTTTGATCAAAATTACATATATTATTATTTTGTCACTTCATGTTACTTTTGTTAATATGTATTATAACATTGGATTCTGTAAATGTGCATTGTCACTGATGTGTTTTGTTTTATTGGTCTACTTTAAATCATATTACGTTCCATTCTATAGGGTGGAGCGGCCCCGCCACTGACCATGGACACAATCAAGAGACACGAGGTCGACCAGGTGATGAATAACCAGATGCAGATAATGAACGACGCAAGGGACATCAAGTAAGTGTGAAACTAAACACAAATATTTTTAACTCTTTTGTTTGACCTTTTATAGACTTAACCATCCACTGCCATAGACATTTGTTTACTGCCAGTCAATATACTGTAGATTTTTAAAGAAGAATTAATATCCACGTAAAATCGAGACAATCACATCAAAATTTTTTAAATACACTATTTTTTGATATTGTAACTATTTACACAATTATTTACACCTGACTACACCTGTTACTAATTACACCTGTTGTTTTTATCAGACAGGTGGTTTATGACGTACAACAGAGGGCCGGACAGATCCAGGGCAGCATGAGTATGGGGGGTGGTGCCCAGGGGGGTGGAGGAATCCCCCAGGACATCCAGAGCATCATCTACAAGCTCCAGGAGAACATGAACTTTGTGAGGTCAGATCTGGCCAACGTTGCAAACCGACCACAGGTTAGTGGAACATTGTCTTGGATGAACTTGTGAGATTAATTCTCTCTGCAAACCAGAGACTCTGTATCTTGTTCTGTTCTAAAGGTTAATTATATGTTATGGTGTAACTTGTTCTGTGCTTGTTCCATTCAGTCTAAAGGTTCACTATTTGTTCTATTGTAACTTGTTCTATTCTGTCTAAAAGTTCACTATATGTTATGGTGAAAAAACTTGTTCAATTTGGTCTAAAAGCTCTCTATTTGTTCCATTGTAACTTGTTCTGTTCTGTCTAGAAGTTCATTATACATGTATGATATGTTGTAACTTATTCCGTTCTGTTGTAAATTGTTCCGTTCTGTTGTAACTTGTTTCATTCTGTTGTAACTTATTCCGTTCTGTTGTAACTTGTTCTGTTGTAACTTGTTCTGTTGTAACTTGTTCCGTTCTGTTGTAACTTGTTTTGTTTTAACACTTGTTCTGTTTTAACACTTGCTCTGTTGTAACTTATTCCGTTCTGTTGTAACTTGTTCTGTTGTAACTTGTTCTGTTGTAACTTGTTCCGTTCTGGTGTAACACTTGTTCTCTTCTGTTATAACTTGTTCTGTTCTGTTCCAGGGTCAGATGAACTGTCCTGAGGTTCAGTCGAGCTGCGTATCCCCCATGCTGTTTTTCCTTGCCATCGGTCTACAACTATTCTTCATAGTAGGGTATATGGTTTATAGGTAAGTTCAGTTCTTACATGTTCTTATGTTATTGGAAGGGATTTAGAGATAACTCTATCTTTCTCTTTCCATCTCTTTATTTTTTCTTTTAACTAAAATTGAATATATCACTTTTACTTTTATTCATGTTTGTTAATTGTTGATGCATTTATATTGTGCACAGCAAATTTATTTCAAAGGATTATATACAAAGCAGACAAATACACTGTGGTTGTACAGTTATGAGTGAAAATTGAGTTAAGAGTAGATTTGATTTACCAGTAGCTAGAAATTTGTATCTTTAACTGTTTTTTTATTTATTTGTACAAGAAGTTTAGCTTAGTTGGTACTTGATTTGGTTGATCCTGCTATCTGCTGTTAAAAAATTCTTGACAGAATTATACACTGAGAAATCTAATTGTACATGTAATACTGGTACATCTACAGTAATTTATACCTTTCCTTGTTCTATTTCATTTCAGATCAAACAAAGAGGCTCAAGCAAAGAAATTTTATTAGGGTTTGAACATTTAGGGTTTAAAGAATCAACAGAATGTTAAGTTTTTAGGAATTTTATCATGCATTTAATGTCAGATTGAGTATGATGAATCCGAGAGAGAATGATTTGTGTAAGAGTTACCTGCATTGCAACTGGTAATCAGATTTATGAATGAACATATTTTTAAAATCAAAGTAACTATGATGTTTTTTGAGGTTATTGTTTTCAAATATTTTTTTTGTATATTTTGGGGGTTTTATATAAAGAAAAGTCTAAAGGAAGGAGAATTTATTTTTTTTAATAACTTTAAAAAAAAAAAATCAATGTGAAATGATTGTTGAACAATTATTTCTGCAGCAAACTGCCAAAAAATAAAGGGAATGAATAATTAGCAAACGAGTACTGTGACATAGAAGCAAATGCATTTTTTTGATTTGATCTGGTTTTTATCATGGCATTTTAATCTCAATTCAGATTTACATGTAAGTTATTAGTCATCTAATCATGTAGATATATGGTAAATATTTATTGTTATTTTGTGAAGGAAATATTCCAGACAGTAATTATTATATACATTTTGATTGTGCAATTTTTATCGGAAAATTATTTAGAGGCAATTACTTCGTGCTGTGTTTTCCGTTTTACTGTTCTTTGCATCAAATTTACACAGAGTTTTATTTTCTTAGTTGTTGATTTTGTCAATGAGTACATTAATTTGTATTGATTTTTTTTAATAGAAGCCTTTTTTAGAGGAGTGCATCTAGAATGTCAAAAGTGGAAGATTAATCCTAGATATATTGGTCTCATTGTTATAAAATTATTAAAATTATTTTGTATTTAGGCAAAAAATAATCAATCCCTTACAATATTCATAGCTTTTGCAAAAATATATAACAGTTTTTAAGTACTTTAAAGATCTGTCAGTATTGTAAAATGATGATGTGAGGCATGTTTATTAGCTGATGGTCTGATACCAATCCATTTAAAAACAAGAATGTGTTTGGCATCTGTCGTAACATCAGGGTTATTCTTCATTACAACAGCATTATCACATCAACAGTTGTCGTGTGTGAGAGAACACAGCTGATGTGTTAACTATCAATCAAGTTTTGTGAAATGCCTATAACCATAGGTATACATATGATATATACATATGATATATACATATATATATATGATATGTACATGTGAGCATGATCTGAAACCTTTGAGTTTTCTCATATTACATTCCTCTATATTGTACTGTATAAGGTGACTACATTTGTTTTACCCTAGACTTATGTACCCATATATTGTACATGTCTAAGACAAATAGTTACCTGTACTTTTGTACAAGTACACAGTACTTAAGTTTACAAGAAAACTACACCAAAACTTGTCCTTGGTTTTACAAAGTGCAACCTGTATAATCCGAAACCTCTATAATCCAAAACTGGCCACAGACTTCTAATTTTATCCTGTTTATAACCTTTAATGAGATGTAGGGTTCCTGCTTATTTCAAACCCTCCAGAATGCATTTATGACAAAATATTGTGTCTTTATCATTATGTTTTCACCATACACATAATTGTCCATCGTCGTTCTGTCTGGACAAGCGTTTGTGTGTACGGATGGATTGAAATGTCTAAAACTTCGTATGATGTCTTTTTAATATGTTAATCATGAGTCATATATTGTATGCAATGCATTATTATAAGGAGAGACAAATTTCTATCCATTTCTCAATTTTCTCAAGATTTTGATTTTTAATAGCAATTTCATTGTCATCTCTATGTAGCTTTTTTTCCCCTTTAATTTTTATCTTTTTTCTTCATAAGTAAAATTAGATCCATTTTGATTGACTTTGAAGATAGCTGTGCACTTTAAAATGAGTTTAGATAGAAAAATTCTCTGTAATTTATAATTGTACAAATGTAAGTTTATAAGAGTTTCAAGCCAACATATTTATTAGGTAGAACCCATAGATATAAGATATGGAATTAGATTTTTATTTAATTTATTGATCAAGCAAAATTGTTATTACGCACGTGATAAAATAAAGAAGGTGCTTTTTTATTGAAAACTCCCACCTACATATTACCAATGATACACAGGGAAAGATTTTGAAAGGAAATGACTGCGAATTCTGATATTTTGGAGTAATTTTTTTTTATTTTGGTATTTTTCCCATAGATATCCTATACTAGCTTTTTATCATGGGTCTTTATCATCTAGTCAGTGTTAAAGTATAGGCTTGGATGGAGAGCCAGGTGATGTTTATAAGGCTACAGGTGTCAAAATCTCCATGACTTTGTCAAAGATCTTCCATATCTTAATTTTATTTCTCGCAAATATTTTCAATGATTGACTGCCGCTGTGCATTTTATTCTCATAAGCTTCATCACGTGCTGCATGTGTTTTAACATAAAGTTTGCCTAGTACTAAAACTGTTTCAAAATTTTCATTAGGTCATGTGACATCTACTGACCGAATTTACAATAACACTTTAAACAGACCTTGTTTCTTAACAGTGAACATATTACACTATACATAGTCACCATGTTGTCATAGAGAAAGACGTTTATATATATATATATATATATATATATATATATATATATATATATATATATATATATATATATATATATATAGATTTATTTATTTATCTCAAATTAACTCTGATGTCAAGTTCATTAGAGAGCGCATGCTTAATAATTTGTCATGTTTAACCTTCTCCCCCTCCCTTTATTGAATGTAACCCCACCCTACCCCTAGTCATTTTGAAGTGTGTTTGGTGTAAATGTGTATGTGCTATTCAGGCGTGTGAAAGTGTGTGTGTATTTGTGTGATAATAATGAATGTATAATGTAATGTGTGTAAGATTTGCATGTTCAGCAAAAGTCATGTCCGCCATATTGTGTCTGTCTTCATCCATGTTTGGTAAATGGTTTATATTTATTAATAAAAGTCAATAAAAAATGACGTTTTCGTTTTGTAGTTGATTATTTTCATATGGAATTCGTCATTCTTCTTAAGCCGTCACACAAACACCGGGCAGTGATTTTAGAATAGCATTAAAATAGTTCACTTCTGTGTGAGCCGATTTACTCACGTGTGTATTTTGACAATGATATACAATGTATGCATCCGCTTCGGAATAATATAAACCCCTATTATTATATCGTTCCCATAGCACTTTTGGTTTAAAAAGGTTTCTTAATCAAAGAATGTCAAAAAAAAAAATTATCGTTTTGCCAGCTCTGATGATTTTTTGCATTTTTTTTTGGCAAAGACTACTCCATGATATTAAGAATTACCGGTTGTTTCTATATTTTAAGCAGTAGAGAGGTGTAAGTACTGTCAAACTGCAACATTGAGCCAATGATATCAATGCCTTTCAAAAATTGCTGGTACATCGTGATCACATCTATCAGACAATATATATCTGAAATCAGTAGTAATACACGACTGTACTGTAAATATCAAAATTAAACACAATTTATTTCAAGTAAAAACAACAAACCAGACTAGAGTTCAAACAAATAACATGTCATTGACTTAAAACAGAGTATTGAAAGGAACAAGAACCCTGAATATCTATTATTCACATGACCACTGTGTCTCCATGGCAACAGCATAATGTCGGCTCATAACTGTGATGAATATTCTTTGGGTTGTAAGTGATCTTTCGTCGTTTGGACGACTCACATGACGTCATATCGTTCGGAACTAGCGTGTATTTTCCGTCCTTTTCGTTCCATATGTGCAAAGGGCCGCGGAAGCCATATTTATCCGGACGACAACTAAAACCGAAAGGAGTGAAGCACCCAAAGTACTGATATTGACCAGATTCCATATCGATGGCGCGAATGCCGGGCTGTTTCAAGACGTCACGCAGCCGCCATCTTTGATCCACCTGCAGCCCTAGGTTGTCCGTTTTCACTATCCTCGTTCGAAGTTCTTTGTTGTAGTATTTCATAGTGCATCGGGGGTTTTCCTCTATCACTGCCTGTAGCAGGTTGGTAGGATTGAACACAGCGTCAGTCTCCTTAAGGTATTTCATCATGCACCGCACTGCGTGATCCGCCACCGCATTCACCTCCGCGTCGTCTGCTAGCATTGCTAATTGATATTCGTAAGCTACGGAGAGTTCCGAAGCTACTGTCTGTAACTCGCTGTCAAAGTCCTCCTTCTGAATGCTATCGAGCGGCCTGGTTATTCTGATAGCCTTCCTTCTACGAATAACATTACGTAATCCTCTGAGAAGCATTCGGAAACTAATGCTTCCACCGAACCGGAAGGAGTTCCGAATGTATCGCGCTTTCGAGTACGCCTCACCGATGATCATTTCCGTGTCTTCCTCGTCATCTTGATCGGTTTCCTCACAGTGTGATTTGGCGTTTACTCCGAGCTCTGATAAAATTCGTTGATATTTTGCCTTTTTGCGATTAAATGTTAAAACGAGTCTCTCTTGGAACACCTTGATCACTTTGGCAACTTCTGCTTCATTCGGATAGCATCGTATTCTTTTGGAAGTCTCGCCTTTGGATGATTTTTCACTGCGACACTCGGGCGTCAAAGTTTCTGTTGTGTCTTTGTCTGAGTTTTCTATTTTTTGGTCTTCGTGGTCAGACTTTTCACTGCGACACCCGGTTTCTGTAACAATTTTCCTTGTTTCGTCCCCTGTTTTTTCCATTTTCTTGTCATATTGAACAAATCCAATGCACTGATAAGAGCATGAGGTTATTTCCATAGCAATGTCACCTGCCATTGTTTCATCGTTTTCATTAGTTTTAGAATCACATTGGGTGTCCCCATCACACACTTGTTTCTCAGTCATTGCTATATCTTCCATTGCTCGCCAAATTTATGCGCTGGTCAGATCGCTCTGAAAATTTAAGACAGGATATGTTAACACTTTTAAATTGACACGCACGTGTATTTCGGAATTTAACCCATCACATTCCGGAAATACTTTGATATCATGCGGGAAAAACCTGGTCAGACAGTTTCATGAAAAGAGCGGGGTGAAAAGTTCATAAAATCATAGCTATAAATGCATGTAAATTATACCAGAAAAATCTTTTAAATCCAAAATGCATGCTCAGTATCACATCTGACGCATATTACCATATATCCGGTTTTTTTCGCGTGTCAAAAACTGGTATTCACTATTTGAAAGAGATGAACTTGTTATGCAATCGCAATGTTGTGACAAAGTATTTCATCAAATATTTTCACTCTCTTTCTCTCTCACTCACAATCTCTCCCTCCTCTCTCTCTCTCCCGAGCTCTCCTTTCTAACTATCTTATCTATATCTCTCTCTATCTCTCTCTCATTTGACTCTCTTCTCTTCTTTTTCTATCTTTCTCTCATATCATCATCTCTCTCTCTCTCTCTCTCTCTCTCTCTCTCTCTCTCTCTCTCTCTCTCTCTCTCTCTCTCAGTATTCAAAGTGGAAAACACTCTAGATTCCCAGTTAATGGTCAAGCAACGATGGGCGTTGAAAATTGTACATTTGAACAATTTTCAACGCCCAGTATCACGTTTGAACTGTATAGATCAAATAGGGATGTGAATTAATTACACGATCTCAGCTACTTAAATAACGGAAAGACACCTCCCTGAATCGTGTTTCTTGAAAGGGAGAAGCCGGTTTCACTTTTCATTCTTCCTGAGCACGTTATGTACATTGTACAAGAAGCAACTCACTTCATCATGTTCATCAACATCTACATGTATTTCTTCGAAAGTTTAAAGGGGCATGGTCACGATTTTGGTGAAATTCTATTTTACTGTTTTTATTATTTACAATGCTTTACGAATGATTTTCTAATGATCAAATGAAATTTGAGAGTCAGTCGTAGAATTATAAGCAAGATACAGAGCTCACAATTCTTTGTCATGTAAACAAGGCTCACAATTCTTGTGCCCTGTGTTTGTTTACATAGGCTCACTTTACCAGTAAAAATCTTTTTCAAGCTGATTTGTCTATCTTCTAATTTATTTTAAGCATGAATAAACAGTTCGTAACGTTTAATACATTCATTTTAGGTCTTAAACTGGAATTTTGACTTCATCAACATTTAAAATGTAAACAAAAACTTTGTTTACATAGTAAAGAATTGAAAGCTCAGTAAGTCGCTTATAACTCAACGAATGACCCTCAAATTTTGGTTGCCTATTAAAAGTACCTTACCGTAAGTTACCGAAGCATGTAAACATTAAAATCGGACAAATAATTTTTTACCCTTTAAGCCCAATGTGTGTTTTTTAATATAGAGTCACTATTAGACATTTGCTTCGTAACATACGTTTGCTTAGAAAGTATTATGAAAGGAAATTCCGCTTGGGCTAATTAATTGTATCTGTACATGATCATTGGCTGACGTGTGCCCTGATCAAATGCAAGAAAGTGTTTTCCAAACTTCAAACACTGAACGGCCCGGGTACCCTAAATAAAATATACAGTGAATTTTTTCTCTGTACTTAAAGATATTTTGCTGTGGTATACGAGATATTTAAAATGTTGTTAAAAAAGAATGATCTATTCTGAACCAAAAAAACGTATAAGAACGTCCACCCCCCCCCCCCCCGCCCCACACACCCAATCACTGTTTTGAAATCGAATGCCTGCCACTTTAAGAGGACTCGGTTATCTTGACCATATTTTGATTATATCAATATCCTTAAGAAGAAGAACTCTGTACTAAGATATAAAAAATATTTAAAGATGAAAGCTAAAATATTAGGATTTATTTTACTAAATAATAATTAACGACAAAATAATTTACACTCTGAAATTGAAAGTTTAAGGTAGATCTGATGGTAATTTGTTGACCACCCAACCTCTTTAATTCACTGTTGTTTTATGTATTTTTTTCCTTTAAGCCTCGTATTAGATCCGCCACTTAGATCGATAACGCACACGTATATGAATACGTATTGGAAATCTGGGAATCCCATTAGCAATACCGAAAATGAAACTATAGAATTTCAAGTTTGCTCTATCCCCCGCCCCCACCCCTTTCTAACCTGTCAACAAGACTCCTTGTAAAACACAATTAATTGTACACGAGATTAAGAAACTAGTATACTTATATATATTATATGTTCATGTCCAATAAATTACAGGTGAGTGAATATGAAATGTATACATACGTACTGTTCAACAGATGTAATTTAATACGTGATATCCAGAGAGAGAGAGAGAGAGAGAGAGAGAGAGAGAGAGAGAGAGAGAGAGAGAGAGAGAGAGAGAGAGAGAGAGAGAGAGACATACCTGTCTAGATCCATACATTATCGTTGAGACACAGATATATATATACGTAATCCCTCTTTAAATACAATCCGCCGGGTTGCCGAACAATACACATTCAATCAGCAGTAGTTCGATAACACCGGCCTAATCCTTCACACTGAAAGATCGCAGCCGCTATGTTGATTAACTCGGTCACATCCGGGCTATTTCGATTTTCTCCGGGAAGTTCATCAGCCGAGATTTTCCCGGTCACTTAATTCTGCTTGTTGTTGATGTTTTTATTTTCCTGCGAGTGTTCCCCTCTCTATGACTCATACACACACGGCTGTCACACAGAACACAAACAACTGAACGCTCCGTTTATTCATTTCATCTGTCTATCTTCTGCCTTCTCTCTATCCGTCTATTGCTCTTATCATATAATCGATATCTGGTGGTCGCGATAATAATATAATATATTCTCCAAACACGGGCCCCTAGGTAGCATATGCATAAAATGTGTCAATTAATCTTTGTTATACACAAAGTGCACGTGTGGTATATATAATTAAATCCAATAGAATACATTGTGCAGTGAGATCAGAGAGAGAGAGAGAGAGAGAGAGAGAGAGAGAGAGAGAGAGAGAGAGAGAGAGAGAGAGAGAGAGAGATTTGATGTTTTAAGGAGTTTGATCAATATCACCATGTATTCAATAATTCATTTACTAATAAATGAGCGACATGCTACAAAGAATGGTTGTCTTTAAAATATATATGGCGTTTTTCCTATGCCGCACGCTGGATGAGTATTTGCACAAGTCTATAGTGAATGTAAGATAAAAAGTAACATTAAGCAAGCGTGGTGTTGTTAAGTTATAATTAATTGTTAAATGTATTATATAAGCTCTTGCTTAAAGGTGACTTAAAGGTGGCTTAAAGATCGTATGTCCTTTAAGCCACCTTTACGCCACCTTTAAGCCACCTTTAAGGACTTGCTTAAAGATGGTTTTTCGCCCTGTGTACATACATGTACTTTGCAATGTATCACGTATCGAACTTATTACATGTTGCATGATTTGTCAAATAATTTATTAAGAGGTCATGACCACTTTCACACTTTATTAAAGTTGTATGGGACACCTGTCGATATTAACGTTGATAAAAGTACATAATTATGAAAATACTTTCACCGGTTTTGAATTTTTAAATTTTACAATATTTGACCAACAATTTTGTTTTAATTTTTTTTATGATCCCCAGCGGGATTTTAAAGATGTTTCTCTTCCCCGAATAATAGTATATGATAAAATTATTTTACAACATTTTAAGGTAGATTTGGTGGATAATCTCCCTTAAGGTTGTGGTTAACTTGTCTATTGATGGCCGAATACAGAATTCGCTTTCCGTTATAATACGAGGGTTGTCCCAAAAAAGCGTAGACTAGTGGCGTTATTTAGTTAATCGAAGACACAGGAACATGAAACTTGTGCCATAAAGGATTCAAGTAATTTGCATTCAAATTATGTTTTGAAATCAAATATTATTTGAGATTAAATCAGCGAAAGGAAAGCATGCTACATCATGAATTCGACATGCGGCATAATGTTAAAATACGTTAATTCAGCAGGCGATGAATTAAAAAAAATAAAACAACCCGCAAAATGAATTTGAAAAAACCTGTATAATGGTCCGCTCCAGTTACTATAGGAACAGGATAACATGGTTCCTTATTAAGTTACTGATTATGTATAAATTCTTTGTGTTCATCAAGTGACGAGACCAACTTATTCTAATAACATTTTTTTTTTCAAAATATTCACATTTTATACTAACTTCAAAAACTCATATTTTTTTTATATCGCATCGCCGTTAGATAAACTTTAATTACGAACGATCTGGTTGAAAAAAAAATCGTGAATTTCCTTTCAAGTTAGTGAATAACAACTCCTGAACTCAGAATATATAAATGAAGATTTGATGCATTCGCTTCTGCATGTTAATCTAATTCTAAATTTGTAATAAGCTATGAAAACCATCTTCAATGAAAATGGCTCGAATCTTATTGCTATTGGTGTTAATTATTAATCACTTTGTAATGAAAAACTTGTACCCCAGTAAGCATAACGAGACGTTGTCTTTGAATATTCTGTAACATTGCTCTTATTGTGATTCATTGTTAACGACACTACCTTGTTACATGCATAAAAATGTAAAATGGATATTTATAAATGAAATGATGTTCTTTTGCATACAAACTGTTCTCCGTTGTCAAGCCCTTTTATCGTTGACCACTTGGGCTGTAATCGCTAAAAACCACCAGCTGTTTTTATCAAAGAACAAATTCATTGAAAACAAACTTCTAACTGGAACAAGTGCATATATTGCCGAGTTGTCTTCAGTTGGAATAGTTCAATGTTCAATGAAATGTGCGGCATATACGTCAGGGTGTGGTGGGGTGTTTTATCACCAAGATTCAGAGTCTTGTAAACTCTTATTGAGTCCCCTTACGGAGACGCTTGCTTACGATGCTAGGCTTGGGTGGTCGTTTTGGTCGCAAAATTGTAAGTTTTGAAAGTTGTTTTTTTTTTAATTATTTCATTAAATTGTTTTTCTCTAAATATGAAATATTATTTATGTCTTTGAAAAAGAACAAAAAAGAACAAAACAAAATAAAATAGCCCCCAACCCCTTGAAAAAAACATACAAAAAAATCTTTAATTGGTTTCATGAACAAATAACTTTAAAAAGACGTTTTGTATTTATCAGGAAATATACACATTTTCTAATATATTTTTCAGCATGTGAAATAGGATGGTTTCAATTCAATGGCCACTGCTATTTTCGTAACCAGACTTCACTGGACTGGGTTTCCGCGAAGGTTAGCGTTGTATTATGCACGGTAGTCGATATGCGTTAACTAACATGTTGACAAATAGACTCAACATTGTCCATGAAGTTGCATCACGCGTATCAACAAAAAATAATCCTTTTTAATCTAGTGTGACGATTCCATTAAAGTAATAATTTCCCAGTTAATTGATTCTAAATTCAATACTGTAGGCCTAAAGTAAGATGCCAAAAAGGAAGAAAGAAAAGAAATGTTTTCTGTATATATGGAACCGCAATTCCCTTGCATAATACCTGAAGAACTACTTCACATGCAGTTGTAGGAAATAAAGTATCAAGTTTTTTTTTATTGGGTTAAAGTTCTCTCACACCAAAAAATCATTACTTTGACTTTAGAATCATTTTCATCTCAGTTACTATTCCATTCAATTCCCTAACAAATAAATTTGTTCGGGTTTTTTTTTTTTTGTATTGATGTGATACTCCTTTGTATATGCAGTTATAGCCCCTTTAAACATGCAGCATGATAATCTCTACACATGTTATATAACTGTCCTATCATATTCAATATGGTGTCCTATACATACAGTGTATGCAGTAAGAGTTCCTTTACCTTTTCAGTTCTTTTACACACAATGCACTTTACTCATGCAGTATAAGTAATTTAAACATGCAATATGATATTCTTCACGTATGTACTAGTTTCAGCGTCTTTACACCTATATTACTAGTACTAAATATTTTCATGTATGTACTAGTTTCAGCGTCTTTACACCTATATTACTAGTACTAAATATCTCAGTGACTCGTTTCATTGTTTGCAAGTTCTATTTGACGATTATTAAATATATGAGTAATTACTTCCCGAATCATGTTACCAGGAAGGTAATGGCTAGTAACACTACCAATTAGCTATAATCCATATCTATGTATACGATATATGCTTTTATAATAGCTTTTATCAAAAAAGTTTTTAAAAATTTTGAACACTAAAAATAAATTAAAAATGGTTTATTTTTAAACTACAACGCATGAAAATGTATAATACCAAATATGAATTAATTTAAAATATAAAGTAAATACAACCAAATAAATATTAGTTTTAACCCACATAGACCAGGTAAACAATTCATCAATATGCAAGGATAAGATAAAATCTGATAAAATAAGAGATACACGTACTTCCGGTAAATTAAGAAGAAACCATGCATGATTTTATCAAAGTTTTACTTAATGAATGTAAAGTAAACACCTTATTGTTTAATGTTAAACATTTTTGTAAATGTTATTAAGAAGTGTTTTTGGTTTATTTTTATTTAAAGTGAATAATTAAGAATTATTATGATACATTTTAAGATCTTCTGTGAACACGAGTCATCTTATTTAGCGGAAGTCGATTCATTGGAAGAAAACAATTGGATTACAGAGAGCATGACGCCATGTGAGAATACAACGTCACCACAAAGCACTTTTGTTATCAATGAAATCATATAAATTATTTCCAAAATAATACAACTTTCCATCGCTAACTTATAACAATTGACTGCAATTCTAAACTAACATTTTCGCCTGTAGTTAAGTGTCTGTCTAACTGGATGGACTGTCTAGTTTGGATTGGTGGATCAGATATCCTGGTGGAGGGCTCTTTTGTGTGGAGCACCAATAACAGGGCCCTGAACTTCACCCACTGGGGACCGTACGACCCTAACGCCCACACACCTGGCGACGACTGCGTGGTGCTGATGTACCCCGGGGGACAGTGGGCCGACTTTGGGTGCTCCTTGGAACGTCAGTTTATTTGTGAGAAAGACATGTAAATCATAGAACTAACATCATAGATTTCTATGAGGTGAAAGTATAGAGAGTGCATGAACTTTTATTTCATCATATATTTGTTTTTCTGTATCATAAATATTGCTATACAGACAAGTTAGAACACGTATCCCTGTTCAAGTGTATCTACCGACGCTGGTCAATATTGCTAGTTTTTGGAAAATGTCAAACCAAAGAGCAAAAATGCATTCAGTTGACCTATATATACACTTTGTATTTTGTATTCATCAACAAAATCACAGGAATAAAAAAAAAATTGTTTTTGTTCTAACCATATAATGTTTACTATATACTGCTTGGATTTAAAATAAAATTCAAACTCGAAACCAACCCCAAGACCAACTATTTTATTTTTCATATAGCTACAATTATTCAGAGTAATTTGAAGTAAGGATTTCCTTTTATAGACATTTCTAATCCAAGCATCTAAGTTGAAACTGACGTGGGCGTTTAGTGATCGTGCATGTGCTAAAATATTGCCCTGGCTGCTGTAGCTGATCGTGAAGTGATTGCAAGTGGAACGCAAGACAAACGAACGCTTGACGTACCAGTCTTAGGTGTCACAAACGGTTTTTTAGACATTGTGGCAGTCTCACATTTGAACGATATCTTAAACGTCAGTATATTAAAATATAATATTAAGTTTTACCCCCTCTCTCTCTCCCCCCCCCCTCTCTCTCTCTCTCTCTCTCTCTCTCTCTCTCTCTCTCTCTCTCTCTCTCTCTCTCTATGTACGGATGATCTTTATTTACAACAGTTTGGTTACAGGTGATCATATGTATGATTTGATTGGTCAATTAAGGTATTGCATCTCGAATTTTGAATTTTGAATCGTGTATTGCGAATCTCGAATGAGCTTTCTGTTTGTTTGAATTACATGCTAATCGTAAGTAGTAATTATATACATTTTTGAGTCATTTAGTGTGTTACCTTAAGGATGATACATTTAAATGTTCGTAAATAAATCACTGTTGATTTTCTCCACGATTATCATGGTATAAATCTGTAAGACATACATTGAATAGCCCATGGCTCTTCTACTGATCCTCTACTGCTTGAAATCGTAAAAACTGTAGTCTTTTCTCTGGTATTATTTCTTTTCTTGTGTTTTCTAGAGGTTTTTGCTATGGTTAAGAAATATTTGACGTGTAATATAATTGTTAAAAATTGCAGATTAAGTTTTGCTATGACTGATGTTTTGGGTATTTAATTTTTACGCATTTTTTGAGCGGGTTTCACCTGCATTTAAGTTATAAAATTCACATTTAAATCACTGGTGCACGTATACATTATATGGTCATTGGATATATCATATTAAAATCGCAATGTACCTTTTATATTAAATTATAATGAAGACATTGACATTGGCGATGAGAGAAAAACATGTTTGAAGATATAGAAAAATATTCAAATTCCAAAACAGAATTTTACTTTGTGCTATTTTTGAAAATTGTTTCATTCAGAACCCTTTAAAATATGTTTGTTCTATTTGCTGAGTCTCGCCTATTTATAGGACAATCAGTAAGATCTAGTCATGTGCATTGACTAACCATGTGTTAATTCCACACACACACATAATTACACAGTAAGGATTACGTAATGATCAAATACCTGAATGCATTGCACCTCTAGAATGCTAACCAAACTTTGTAGTTATATTTTGAGGTGCATGCAAAAATAATTATGAGTGTATATGCTGTTGATTGTGTTTTGTGGTGACGTCTTTCAACGTTTCTATGGATTCCGCTGCAAGTCGTCCATGGCTTGTTGAAAAATTAATGTCTTCAAAATGGCTGTGACCCAAGAAGGTAAGATTGTTTACTTTTGACGTTTTTCATACTAATTGTTAGACCATAATTTTTCCCCTAATTGTCTGCGGACTTTTCCGTTTTTTCTTGATTACGACAAAGAGCACACGGCGGGTGTGACCGGTCAGCAGAGGATGCTCACACCTCCTAGGCACCCGATCCTACCTCTATCTTTTGGGAGGTCCGTGTTGCTCTGCTTTGCATTTGTATTTCGTTTTATGGATTTTTGAGATGGTTGACGGTGTGTTATTGTCATTTTTTCATTTTATTGCTTTATAATGTTTTAGATCATTCACACATCATACCGTTATTGATTATTTATCCTAATTCATCTCACATTTTCTCCATAGAAATCAATAACCTTAAAACATGTCATATTTAAAATTTTTAAAACCCATAATGTATAGTATATAATGCATGTTGGACAGTCTTGATAACAATCAGCATGTTTTTCAAATTGAATTTTAGTTTAACAACGAGTTGATAAGTGGACAACCAGTAATACACAATTTATATAACGTACAATTATAACCTTATCAGAATTTCGGAGTCTAAAGTTATTTGTTAGAACATAAGAATGAAAAAATGACAATAACAAACCGTCAACCATCTCAAAAATCCATAAAACGAAATACAAATTCAAAGCAGAACAACACAGACCTCCAAAAAGATAGAGGTAGGATCAGGTGTCTAGGAGGAGTGAGCATCCTTTGCTGACCGGTCGCACTCTATTACAATTGAAAGTTATGAGTCATTGATCCTTTTTGTAAATCAGAATTCACTCGTGAAAAGAATCCTATTGTACTTAATAGATATATATCGCAATGTAATCAAAGGAAATAAAAAAGGGAGAACCAGGTTTTTTTTTTCTTTTAACTAATTAGAAACTGAAAATCAACGTGTTTTCAGCATAACATATTTTAAAGCCTCAAGTACCATACTTATGTTATGACTTATGCAAGCACATGCAAAATCAAAACTAAATGTAATTTTCTGTGTCTTTCTCCGAAGAGAATTCTGAGTACAGTGAAGTAGCTTTTCATATTTTGATTGAAATAATTCTTAAAATGATATGGTAAAGCCTCAGAAATATATTTCATTTGGAAACAGGTTTTTAAACATAACTCACACACGATTGAGACACAACTGTATTTTAAATTCTGACTTATTCCGTTGTAATTTAACACTGTTTATTCATGTATATTTTTATACATTCATATACATATAATTGGCAATATTTATAAAATTCATTATTAGGAGAAGATTACCAAAGTTATTTAGAACTTGTGTCTCATATATTTGATTTAATCAATAAAATATGTTTAAATCAAATTTCAATTCAATTATTTCAATTTATCAGATATGTGTAGCTATAATGTTTCAAAAGGGAGTTATATTATCATATTCGACAATATTTTAAACTTTCACCATGAGATGGTTATAATAATGGTCATGATGTATATTATGACTTTTGAATGAACAAAAATCCACCCCTTTTTATTTAAATAGTATCCAATGTTGTACATAGCAATTTTCAATTCTTTGGTACCCTTTGTTTAGCATTATATTTTGTGCCATAGTTTTTATCCTAAATGAAACTAGTTCTTCCTTTCTCAAGTTTTTGTGTTAATAACTAACTAATTAATAATTAACTAAATATTTAATCAGACATTTTAAATTGTTTCCATATGTCTTATCAAGTAGACATATTTTTTAAGAAACATGTGGTAAAGATAACTTTTCAATATCTACAATTTGACCGAAAACCATATTTTAAACTGCTAAGCCCAGTTAACAAGAAAAACTTCTAAAAATCTTCCTTTTATATTTTGATATTCTGGGCATCCAAAAAAAACCTTCAGGTTTTTAAATGCCAGAAAGGTAAATTCAGCTTTCAAATTCTATTAATATTGAATATGCAATATTTTGCAAAATCATGAGTATATTTAAGATTCGTTTTATTTCATAAAGCTTAATAGACAGGCGTAATCTTTCTTTTGTTTTAAGCATGGTATCATCAAATTTTACCACCCAGTTGCATGAATCAAAAATGTATTTAAACAGTGTTTTGTGGTAAAAACCGACCTCTTGGATCCGGTATTCCGGATAAATGAGACAAAATTACGTTTAAAAAATCTGTTTCCAAATGAAATCGTTCTTAAACTGAAGCGTCCGGATATCTGAAACCCCATCGTTTAACTCTTTATAAAAAAAAGAGCTTTGAATTAAATGATGTAAAATTGAATTCCAAACGTAAAACATAATTATGCAATATTTCTTACATTGATTTCTTAAATTTAGAACCGTTTAAACTAATTCATGAGATTTATCTATTTTGAATAGTAATCTATTAGATCTCTAACCATGATCAGTGACTAAGTATGTGTAAATTCAATTGCACAAGAAGCATTACGAAATGATTAAATCCCTAAATGCATTGTGTCTCCAAATCACTTTCCAAACATTTTAATTATGCTAATATTTGAGATGCATGTAAAATTAACAATGAGTTACACTTCTTTGTGGTTTCATTTTTAGAAGTTTCTATGGTTGCACTGCATGTTTTCAATCAGTTGGTAAAATAATCAATGTCTTCAAATTGGTTTTGACCTTTTGACTTAAGAAGGTAAGAGTGACATATATATCAGTTTTGGTTAAAATATATTGGCAATTCATCTAAAAGAACAGTTGAACTCCCATACAATATGTTTTCACCGCATAATAAGTTTTTTTGTTTCTTGTTGTTTTTTTTGTTTTTTTGTTTTTTTTATTGAACTTTCACATATTCACACACCAGAACATAAGTATAGCGCATAAACATAGATATATATAGTTACAATGTATACATATACATTTATAGTATTTGTTTGATAGATACATCCAATACTTAGATATAAAGTATATGTACATATACATATTACTATTCAGAATAGTTACGATATAATTTGAACAAGTAGTGGTATATAATATATGTGAAAATGGTTTTATTTTTAGAAAAAAAAAGGAAAAATTAATGATACAAAAAAAAGAGACAGGAACATTAAGGAGAGAATATAGATTGTGATGAATGTTCTAAACATTGAAATATATCTTTCCAATAAGTATTAAACAAGTGATAATTACAGTTTTTCATTTTACTTTGCAGAATATATTGTTTTGTGAAAAGAATGATTAAATTTCCTAACATATGAATATCTCTATTATCATATTTTCTAAAAAGGATTGAATGTTTATCAAAATTTGTATGTAAACCAAAGATATCTGTCATCCATTTCTTCAATTCAATCCAAATTTCTTTCACTAAATAACAATCAACACAAATATTTCTATTGTTTCAGGGGTCTGTTGGCAAAAGTAACACAATGAAGAATGTACTATTCCTACTCTATGTAAATAATAATTTATTGGCAAGATCATATGTAATAGTTGGTATTGAATCCACGGTAATTTGGAATCCTTTGTGCACTTAAAGGGCAGACTATAAAGTCGATTTTTGACATCCATTTTGTTTCAGATTTTGGATAAGTTCTTTTCTTGATATTAAGAGGTTGTACATGTCACTACAACCCTTCTTAGATCTACAAAATATTTCTACTGTATTTGGGTAACCAATTTTACAGTTCTTAGTTAACTGTTTATTTAATACTTTAACATAACTTTGGAATGCTTTTGTTAGACCGAGATATTGAACAAAATTTGTTTTTAAGTTGAATCTGTTTTTCAACTCATTATAACTAAACATCTGATTATCATTTTCATACATATCCCCTAAAATAATATAAAATAATATAAAACATAATTTAAATAAATCCTTAAAGAAAACTGATTTATTATCGATTTTAATATCTCGATTATACCATAAGTGTTCATTAAACATTCTATCACAATTTCCGTTTTGCACTCAATAATTGTTCTCCAACATTGTAATACATCTTTCCAAAATCTATTGTTTGAATTTTTCATAATCATATTAGTAAAATCAATACCAAATTTTTTCAGTGTTTGCATATAATATACCCAGAATTAGCTTCAAACAAGTTTGTTCATTTTGAATTTGAAAATATAAGGCTTCTAATCCAACTTGATTTAAGTGCTATCATAAAGTTTTCAAAATCTATCATTTTTATTCCGGCATTCTCATATCCTTGAATAAGAGTGCTTCTCTTAATTTTGTCTGGTTTTTCGTTCCAAATAAATTTAAAAAGTTTTCTTTTAAAAATTCTAATAGGGTTTGGTAGAGTTAAGATTAAATGATTAATTTTTGGGACTATAAGTGTTTTAATAACTGTTGTTTTTCATATCGGTGTAAGATTTCTAGAATTCCATCTGGATAAGAGTTTATCAATGTTTTCCATTACTGGTTTATAATTTATATTTATCATCTCTTCCAGATTTACAGAAAACTTATACCCAAAAGATTGAACCTTGTGTGATATTCAGTAAATTTCCATCCTGAGTGGTGATAAACTGCTTTTGAGAATTTTTTACATCCTACCCATATTATTTTTGTTTTACTTAAGTTTATCTTTAATCCAGACACGTTTGAATATTATTTTTTTTTTTTTTTTTACCTTTTTTCAATTAATTATGGATTTTTATTCACAAATATTTGATTCAATTTTTAAAATGTTATATCAAGAAAAGAACCCAAATTTATTATCTGTTTTTCAAAGATATAAAATGTTTATTTATTATTCGCACACCATAGTGTTATTGTTTATTTATCCATTTTGTTTTTCTCGACTAAAAAAAGTTGAAGTATGATATATTTTAAAATGTTTTAACCAGAACTACACTCATATGATTATGAAATACATGTTGTGCAATCTTCATAATATTTAATTAATTTTAATTGATTATATATGTCATGTAACTACTTGTTAAATCATAATGAAGAAATGAAGGAACGGTAATACATAATTGTTATTATATAAAAATCATAATCTTTGCAATAAGAATTCAGAAACAAGCATACCATAATAAGGTTCATATTTTGTAGTGCTTAATATCAATATCTTGTAAAGAATTATGAAAAAAATGCACAAATTATCTTTGGCACTTTTTACAAATCAGAATACACTTTTGTAGTTAAAGGGATGTGGGAGTTAATAGATTTATTGCTACTTAAATGAGAATTCGAGACCAATATTGGTTTGTTTGTTTGGTTTTTTTTCTTGTATATTTTGTTTTTGTTTTTAACTAGTTGAAGACTGGCGAGCAATGTTCTTTCAACAACATGGAATTTTCAAATCTTTAATTTAATCGTCAAATAGTAAGTACAAACGATAAGCTCCACAGTTTGTAAACTATCTATTAAAGAACACGACTTGTGTATCAAGAATGAAAGTAATACATTGTAATGTTTTAAAGGGGAAACTTGCGTCATGATCAAGTTATTGATAGGCGCCATGATGAATTTTATGGGATTGCAATGAATAATGTTTACTAAGAACGCTGGTTAGATGCTGTTCGATACAAAATTTAAATGTTTGTCCTTGTTAAACAGTAACCGTGAATAATTTGGCTAAAATAAAGGGAGAACCTGGGATTTGGCTGGTAAATTGAGGGGTATAAATTGCTAAAAGATTTATTGCATTCATTTTATGGATAGAGGAGTTCATATCCATTTCATTGTTATATGACATTTTTAGTACTGGTAGCACTTTTCATCAGATATGGAATGCAAATGCGAAACCGTGGCCAAAATTTTCACTTTCGATTTTGTGCCTGAAAAATAGGTTTGTTTCAGAACACGAAATGTCACTCGAAAAGAAGGTAATTGACCTTCTCCTTCCTCCATTAACTTGTGATTATTTGCATGGATGGACAATAAGCAACATATCCTATGTTAGTTTATGGCTGTTGCTCGAAACTGGTGCTGGACCCATGAAAATGTGAAAAAGGCATTTTTTTCAGAAAATGTTGAGATCATAACTGATTATTCTACATAGTGCTATATGTAAGGATAACTTGCTTTATTCAGAAATGTTTAAAAAATCTCAAAATTCAGGACCATTTGTCCCCTGCATGCAAACCAATATGAGTAAATAAGACTCTCTTTCAATTCTACATCGATCGTGTGTTTTTTTAAAGCTATCATAAAAATGGTACAAGTGTAAAGTATATATAATTATCATAAAATGCAACTCAGAAATGATCTTGTCTTATTTAGAACATAAAGGTATGAAGAAATTATGATTTGTTTACTTTAAAACATATGAAGGAATAAACATTAGCATTTTATATGATACACATGTATAGGTAGAAGTATATGAATATAAAGCCAGAAAGATACCACAGAGTCTGCGTCATCTGTTTCATATTTGGATATTTTACTGGAAATGGACATTGATGGTAACCTAACAACAAAACTTTATGATAAACGCGATGACTTCAATTTTTCAATAGTCAACTTTCCTTACTTATGTAGCAATATACCTTCATCACCTGCATATGGTGTTTTTGTCTCTCAGTTAATTCGATACGCAAGGGCATGCTCTTCGTATGAACAGTTTCTAAGGCGAGGCAAGCTACTGACAAACAAGTTGATAAAACAGGACTATCAACAGGCTCGTTTGAAGTCATCTTTTCGTAAGTTCTATGGTCGATACAACGACCTTGTCAGCAAATACAATCATCCACTGGGTCGCATGCTGACTGACGTTTTCATACTAATTGTTAGACCATAATGTATCACCTAATTCTCTTTGTTTTTTCCCAATTACGACAAAGAGCACATGGCGGGTGTGACCAGTCAGCAGAAGATGCTCACTCCTCCTAGGCACCTGATCCTACCTCTATCATTTTGGAGGTCCTTGTCGCTCTGCTTTGAATTTGTATTTCGTTTTATGGATTTTTGAGATGGTTGACGGTTTGTTATTGTCATTTTTTCATATATTGGAAAATCGCTATTCTGGTGAATTTCAATTTGAATGGGTACCGTATATAAATGTATTGATAGATGACGAAACTAAAAAGAGGAATCGGTACAATACAAAAGACAATTTGCAAATATTGTTAGGGGTGACAAAAAATGGGTTCACTATTTCCAACCAGTAAGAAAAATTGAAAACAAAATATGGCTAACTAAACACGATCACAGACCATATGCACAAACAGGTTCTTTATTGCTCATTCTTCTCATGTGATAGTATAGCTGTACAAATTGCGGTGCCGAAAAACAAGCATGTTACAGGTAAATATTACTGATATTAATACTGCATTGTTAAAGAATTTTTGTCCGTTTTTTTATATTTTTCCCAAATTACAATAATTTCCCCGATAATGACATTTTTTCCAATATCAAACGGCGGGTGTGACTGGTCGGCAGAGGATGCTTACTCTTCTTTGGCACCTATTCCTACCTCTATTTATTTTTTAGAGGTTTGTATTTATTCTGGTCCTGTTTTGTAATTTTCCTTTGGACTTTTGAATTTGAATACTGTTCGTTATCACCACATGTCATATTAAAAAGCTCAAGAAATATCATCATAAATGACGCTCTGTTTTAGGATAAAGGCATGTTCGTCTACTTCATGATAAAGCTCAATTACATACATGAGCTTGTGAAGCAGTTTTTGAACTCGGAGGGTACCGTCTCTCCACACCCACCGTACTATCTAGATGTAGCCTTATGCGACTTTTTTCCTTTTACCAAAACGTTTTGGAAAAAGCATATCGTTTTTATTTTTACTTTCCACTTTTTGGGGGAGGGGGACTTTTTCAATGTACGAATCATTGTCCTTTTTATAAACTGAACTGGTTGGGGAAAGAACTTTTGATAAGATTATTTAGAAAAAAAATTGGTTAAAATATGTTGTATTTTGAACAGGAACTTAATTATGCACATTTCATATCAATCTGTGTTATTTCTGCATGATCCCATGAACTGTGGCAAATCGCAAACTTCATTCACCAACAAAACCTTAATTGGAAAATGAACTGACCTTTGTATTTAAAAATGATGCAATAACTCAATTATTGATTTTTCATATATTTAAGAGATTATATTTTCCTGTTACTTATAAGCTTTAAATTTTTCTTAACAAATTTTGTTTTTAGTTAGACCCCCCAAATCATGGACACAACTAGAGCCCAGTATAGAGTACATCAGTGTTCTAAGTGTCCGCGTGACACAGAGTACTACTGCGTATCGTGTCAATGTGATCTCTGCCGCCGTTGTGAAGAAAACCATTTTATCGATCTTAAAACAATTGACCATAGTGTTGTGAAACGAAAAGAAAAACATTTAGGCAATGGAGATATATTGTATTCTGAACCTCATGAAGAACAAATAGAACACGAAACATTGTATGCTAGATCAGCTTATCAATGGAAACGACAACAACACAGAGAAACCATTCAGACCATCAGAAGTGAGGCTCTCTTTTACAGGCCCGTTCTAAAGACATGCATCATAGATGATATCAACACCTGTCAGAAAAAGTTTTCCAATTTTCAATTAGAAATCAAAGAAAAGGCCCAGACACTGAAAAAACATCTTGATAAAGTACTACGTGATGTTGATTTCATACACAGATGTCATAAACAGAGGAAATATATGCGTATACATATTGCCAGCATTCTGAGATATCTAGACAGATATGAAAAGGCAGCAATCCGTCCGATACAATTCCTTTCATCCGTAAAGACAACCCGCCTTTCCCCGATACATCTTCCACTCCACATAAGTCAAATTTCTATAACAGAGTCACTTAAAAAGGTTGCTGTAATGGAGTTACTAATTGAAATCAAAATCACCGAAAGAGGGAATCGATGCGTAGAGAAAGAGCATTTTCTAAAAACATTGTCTAAACCTGAATTGCATCACTCTCTCACAGTTACAGGTGCTGATGGTTGTTATCACATTTCACGTGTTTCAACAGATCATGTCTTTGTAAGTGATAGAAGGGGGAACCTTATTTTAACAAACACAAAAGAAGACATTCTTTATCATCTGACAGATATATGTAGCGATGATAACATTAAGTGTAATGGATTACACACAGTGAACAATGGGAATGAATTAATTTATATAGATGGGAATTATGATATTAAAAAACAGTCAAATGACAAGGAAAAGGCATATCTTTTCATAAAAAAAACAGACTTGATATGGGAACCACAGTGTGTTTACTGGTCCCAATCCACTGGGGATCTACTGGTTGCGCAATATAGAAGAGAAAATGCAAATAATGGAAAGGTCCAGGTTGTCCGCTACAACTACACAGGACAAGAAAATAAAGCAATACAACATAAACCTGATCTTTACAGTAAACCCTGCTACATAACAGAGAACAACAATGAGGATATCGTCGTGTCTGACTATGGATTGTCTGGTGCTGTAGTGGTGATAGATCGTAGAGGAAAACATCGTTTTTCCTACAAAGGACATCGATCAGGATCAGGACTACGACCACGTGGAATATGTACTGACGCGCTGTCACACATTCTTGTATGTGATGGTCGAACAGACACAGTACAAATGATAAACAAGGACGGTAAGTTTCTGTCACATATATTGGTAAGACCACCAGGGATAATCCAGCCTTACAGCTTAAGTTACGATGTCAACACTCATCGTCTCTGGGTTGGATCCGAATATAACAATAAAATATGCGTCTACAGATATTTAACAAGGCAGGATCCAATGTCAGGTAATTATAACTTATTTAGATGCTGAAACGCTTTTGTAAATAATGAAATACGACACAGTTGTATTTCGTGATTATCAGCACAAATTATTCTTTCAGCTAATCCAATGAATTCCATAAGCTTTTACGATTTAACAGCATGATGCATTTATTCCTAAGATGATAGCACTAAATGAATTTACTTGATTGATTTCAAATTACAGAAAACCTGACTGAAGAAAGAAAACATGTGTCTGAAGAGGAAATACCCAAACCTTCTGAAGCAATAGGTACTAAAACATCATTTGTCTGCCCGAACTGTCAACCAGTGATTTTTTGTATTTAATTAAAACAATTACTAAATTCAAACAAATTTGTTTTATCAAACCATGTTGAAATTGTGATATTTTTTTTTTCAAAATGATGAAATTATAAACCATGCTGAAATTGTGATTTTATTCAAAATGATGAATTAGGGCATTGACTGATAAATGTTTTTATTTTGTATATCCCAATTCAGCCCCTGTTAAATTGAAACATTTGCATGATATATATTCAGGAACATCGCAAGAAGGAACGGAGTGTCTGCAGAAATTAAAGACGTGCGACCATGGGTTAAATAAATCTCGCACTGTTTCAGGTAATGGTATATTTATCAATTAACTAAGTCAGTCAGCTATTTTGAATTTAATATAAATGCAGTTATTTATTTACGAATAATGCATGGTTTACAGAAAAACATCAAGCCACATTTGATGTGAAAGGATTAAACTGTCAGACGTTACATGTACATCGATCAATAAGAATACCGGGTATTGAAAATTGTAATCACATTTCATTGGTGATGTCAAACCAGATATGGGTCAATGATAGAAGAAGCTTGATTTTGTGGAACACATATGACGGTATTTCACATCAACTCAAAGACATATATTGTGGTTCAAATCAAGGATCACACACTGTGAACAGTGAGGGTGAATTGATTTATATAGATAGGAATTATAATATCAATAAACTGTCAAAGGATATGCTAATTATAACAACAGTAGTCAAGAGAGAAAACTTCACTTGGTTACCACGATGTGTCTACTGGTCCTCTCGCACAGGGGATATATTGGTAGGGATGTTTTCGTTTCATAAAAGCAAAGGCATGTATAGCAAGTTTACCCGGTTTAACCAGACTGGACATTTGACTCAGGCAATACAGCATGACAGTTCAGGGCTGGAGATTTATAGTGAACCGAGTTATATAACAGAAAATAACAATGGGGATGTTATTATGTCTGACTGGTCTGGTGCTGTAGTGGTAATAAATCATCAGGGAAATCATCGTTTCTCCTACACAGGACATCCACCAGGTTCAGGACTTAAGGCGTGCGGGGTCTGTACTGACGAGCAGTCACATATCCTGGTGTGTGATAGAAGAACCGATACGGTGCATCAATTAGATCGGGATGGTCGTTTTCTCTCTATTCTATTGATAGATGTGGACGTTAAGCCGTGCAGCCTGTGTTATGACTTTAACACGAATCGTCTTTTGATTGGGCTAGAGTCCAACAAAGTGTGCGAATACGGATATATAACCAAATCTAAAAATCTGACTGGTATGTCTTATGTATTATAGAAATATAAAGATATACAGAAACTGCAAGTTTAACGATGCTGATTTACAGTGTAAATCAGCGGCATTAACACATATTATATATATTAAAAACCCACATCTTTATCGGTCACTCAATATCCATTATTATTATGGTCTTCCATTTCCAATGGAATACCTTATTGTTTTTGTACTGGTTCGTCTTATTTTTTTACCAAATTTTGTGCACCACGCGATATCTCAAAAACTGTTCGACCGATTTCAACTATTTTTCCACAGAGAATTCGACTTGATGTTAACTTAATTCAGTTTAAAGAATTTTCCTGTCGTCATTTCCAGTCCCGATTTAAGGCCAAATTTGTAAATTGTTACGGCCTATTTTGTGCAGAGCTGATCTTAGAAACTATCGGATATATGACTATGAAATTTTCTGGATATGTAGACTATAGTTTGAAGTTGTGCAAGTATTAGTTGTTTTAAGCCAGTGGCGAAATCAAGACAACGAGGCTGACCCCTTTAATTAGGGGCCAATAGACTCGCAAAGTCTTTTACAAATAACTTAAAAACGACAAAGATTTTTTAATGCATTATGGAAGCAAAGATGTCGATCGTAACAATATCTGTTTGAAAAACTCATTGCCATACCCATTTATGACGTATTTAGGAATTTGCATGGGACTTAAAGATTTGTTCTTAAACTTTAATCATGTAAAAAAAAATCACAAGACACAAAAAAACCCCAAAAAACAATAACATGTTGTTGAGCATTGTTAAAGATTTTGGCAATTCTATATTTATTCTGAAAGAAGGGGTGGGGGATTCTAAAATATTATCGATATTTCTTCATATCGTTTCAAAAAATCGAACGGAAGACCTACTCGTTACTCGTAACGAGATCGTATCTAGTTATAATTATGTTTCCCAATAGACGATGCAATTTTGATACTTGAACTTAATGTAGAGTTTGCACGGCCTATATTACGTACATTTAATTCAATGGTCATCGCTGAATTCATTGACTTTTTCGATATGTATTGTGCACTCTGCTTCACTACGTTAATTTTATTTTCTAAACATATTATCTATGTGAATTAACAGCTGTACAGCTGTAAATATTATCAATAAATATTGTATTGAATGTTTATAAAGTAATGTATTTCTTAAAGAAAAGAAAAAACAACAACAACAACAACAACAACAGCAAACCCACTGATATTCTTATAAATATGGTGCCATATATTTATAGTTCTAACAAAAATCCATTTTCGATAGACCCGAAAAAAATATTTTTGGCCATGGATTTACAGGCGTGTAATTTGGTTTGGAATAGATATTGGTCCCATATTTGATTTTACCTGGTTTTTTTCGTTTGTTTGTTTGTTTGTTTGTTTGTTTTTTTTTTTTTTTTTGGGGGGGGGGGGAGGAGGGCTTAAAACCGAAATAGCGTTATAATTTGTTTTAGGGTTTAAATATAACTTATTTGTTCCGCATGAAATCCACGTCCCCTTTTTATTGAACCTTATTATATACCAATCCATTTTCCCTTCTTGATACTGTCAAATTTACAGGGTGTGATCTGATTTTTCGGATTATCACACTCTGGGTTTCCGATTCCGTATCACTTCTCTCTGAAACTGATGACGTAGAACACTTTAATTACTATCTGTATTCTCACGCGTTCTGAGAGAGTTCATTTAATCAAAAGCTTTGTTATATAAATAATCGTCATACAAGTAATTTAAAAAAGATAATTTTTGGAATTAAAACTTTTATATGGTCAACAGTTTTTAGCACACCTGAGCTGAAAGCTCAAGTGAGCTATTCTGATCACATTTTGTCTGTCGTCCGTCTGTCCGTCTGTCTGTCTGTCCGTCTGTCCGTCTGGCTGTCCGTTTGTAAACTTTTCACATTTTCAACATCCTCTCCAGAACCACTGGGCTAATTTCAACCAAACTTGGCACAAAGCATCCTTAGGCAAAGGGGATTCAAAGTTGTGAAAATTAAGGACCACACCCTATTACAAGGGGAGATAATTAGGAATTATTGAAAATTTTTGAGAAACTTTCAAAAATCTTCTTCTCCAGAACCATTTGGCCATGAAAGCTGAAACTCATGTGAAAGCATCCTCAGGTAGTGTAGATTCAAAGTTGTGAAAATCATGACCCCTGGGTGTAGGATGAGGTCACAATTGCGGGTCGAATTCTTACATAGGAATATATTGTGTAAATCTTCTCAAGAACCGATTGGCCAAGAAAGCTGAAACTTATGTGGAAGTATCCTCAGGTAGTTTATATTCAAAGTTGTGAAAATCATGACCCCCGGGGGTAGGGTGGGGCCACAATGGGGGTCAAATTTTTGCATATGAATATATAGAGTTAAATATTTTAAAAATCTTTTTTCAAGAACCATTTGGCCAGGAAAGCTGAAACTTGTGTGGAAGCATCCTCAGGTAGTGTAGATTCAAAGTTGTGAAAATCATGACCTTTGGGGGTAGGGTTTGGGGCCACAAGGGGGGTCGAATTTTTACATAGGAATATATAGTAAATATTGAAAAATCTTCTTTTCAGCAACCATTTGCCCAGGAAAGCTGAAACTTATGTGAAAGTATCCTCAGATAGTGTAGATTCAAAGTTGTGAAAATCATGACCCCTGGGGGTAGGATGGGGTCACAATTGCGGGTCGAATTTTTACATAGGAATATATTGTGTAAATCTTAAAACATCTTCTCAAGAACCGATTGGCAAGAAAGCTGAAACTTATGTGGAAGTATCCTCAGGTAGTTTAGATTCAAAGTTGTGAAAATCATGACCCCCGGGGGTAGAGTGGGTCCACAATGGGTGGGTCAAATTTTTACATAGGAATATATAGAGTAAACCTTTAAAAATCTTCTTCTCTAGAACCATTTGCCCAGGAAAGCTGAAACTTATGTGGAAGCATCTTCAGATAGTGTAGATTCAAAGTTGTGAAATCATGACCTTTGGGAGTAGGGTTGGGAGCCAAAATGGGGGTCAAATTTTTACATAGGAATATATAGAGGAAATCTTTAAAAATCTTCTTCTCAGAAACCAATCAGCCAGGAAAGCTGAAACTTGTGTGGAAGCATCCCTAGGTAGTGAAGATTCAAGTTTGTTCAAATCATGATCCCTGGGGGTAGGATGGGGTCACAACGAGGGGGTGGGAACATTTTTTTTACATAGGAATATAAATAAAGAAAAATCCTAAAATCTTTTTCTAAAAAACCATTTGCCTAGAAAAGCCGTAACTTTTGTGAAAGCAACTTCAGATAGTGTAGATTCAAAATCGTTAAAATCAAAATCTTGAGGAGTAGGGTGGGGCCACATTGGGGATCCAGTTGTATAAAGGAAAACATTTTAATTATTCACAAAAACTGAAATGTTAGTATACCGTATTTGGTTTTACTTGTATGCAAGCATTTTTACATATTGCTGATTCTTTAGAATTGTTTAGACTTTGGCCCCTGGACGATTCTTGGACCTCACAAGGGATTTAGAGTTTGATGTAGGTTTATATCCCGTATATAAACAATTGTTTAGGATCTTTTTGAGAACTGCAATGCTCAACATGTGATATGACTATAAAATCCTGTTAGAAAAGGGACTTGATTATAAACATAAGATATCCAGGGGGTGGATTTTTATTTATACAGGATCTACATGTATTACATTGTATACCACTTTCCAGATATTTTTGTATTATAACTCTATTAAGCTGATTTTATCATGCCTATTGTTGCTCAGGTGAGCGATGTGGCCCATGGGACGCTTGTTTATTGTCATTTTTTTTATGGACAAGGGTATATTATAAATTTATCAATGTAACAGTAACTTGATCCAAAGAGCCGGATCACGTATCATTGCAAGGCGCGGATCATCAGATCAAACGAGACGCTTCGCGTTCATTCATTATAAAATGCAATACTGTCTGTTGGGATGTTTTATAGTCTGCCTCTATTTCTATTCTAGGTGAATGTCCAGGCAATGCTGACAATGATGATTCTTCCAGCCCAAGTCCATCTGATAATTTGATGTGTGTTGAATATTCGTAACTTGTTACTGTTTATCTTGATTTAATAAGTATTGCTGACTGACGTTTTTCATACTATTTGTTAGACCATAATTTACCACCTAATTGTCTACGGACTTTTCCGTTTTTTCCCGATTACGACAAAGAGCACACAGCGGGTGTGACTTGTCAGCAGAGGATGCTCACTCCTCCTAGGCACCTGATCCTCTATCTTTTTGGAGGTCAGTGTTGCTCTGCTTTGAATTTGTATTTCGTTATATGGATTTTTGAGATGGTTGACGGTTTGTTATTGTCATCTTTTTTTCATTTATTCCTGTATATAAGAATACATGAATACTGTTTATTTTGAAATTTAGTCCGACGTACAACTGGTATTGTTAGCAGTGCATTATCATATGTAGCTAATATTGACCGGTGTTTGATTAAAAAAACCCAACTGATTAGTTATTGCACCTTTTAGTCTTAATATTTTTTATCAAAATATTAAATCATTTTTCAAGTAATAGAATTATCATTGCGTCACATTTATATTTTTTGATTTGAATGTCCGCTTTCATTAACATTTTTGCTATGCAATTTTTAAAAAGAGTGTCGACAGTCAATATTAAGTATTGTTATTCAATGAACAAGTATCACTTATAAATAAAATGGTTAACATCAAAAAATTATAAAAAAAAAAAAAAAAAAGCGAAAGACGATTGCAAACTTTGCAAATGTTTCATCATAACTCATTCTCATTCATTAATCGCTATCTTTTTTTTTTAGAACGCCTCGTATTTGTAATGCTATATTTATGAATATCAGAAATTGTTTCGTATATTTATCTAACGGGACTATTGTTTTGAATAATGTTTAAAAATGAGCATGGAATTGCCTAGTCATCTTTTGGGTCATGTGTCCCCAATATGACAATATTCATTTTAATTTTAAATTTTTAGTATCATGGTTCTATGAACAACAAGTAAAATATTTCTTTCACAAGATCATTTTTGTATTTTTTTTTCTTTTGGCGTCAGATAGAGATATATGTTAGCCATCTCATAAGATTAAAAAGGTTTTATAAAGAAAAGACACAAAATCGTACTTATTTAATGTTAAACATTTTAACTTAAGATAGTTATAATGGTATCCAAAAAGACCATTTTCGAACAAAAATAGAAGCATCGGACTTTGTTGTGATTTGTTGTTAAAATTGTAATGACGAATAAAGAGAACACAATTCCCTAGAACAATAACTATTTTCCATAAAACCTGGTTTAATATCAGAATCTTTAGGGCTACACATTCACTTTCTTTGAGAAATTTAGACTTGATTTAAAGAGTTTTGTTTTGTCACGAATAACCAATTAAATATGATATAACCCCTCAGCTATATTAGGGAAGGAATCAGGACGCGGCTCCATGTATAGTTCATTAAATCGGATGGGTAATTAAACCTTATTATTTATTTAAATGAATTAGATATCAATCAAAGATATAAGATAGCCTTGGACAGTTTTTGCTTTATAAACCGCAAATTTATTAACTGTAAATATACCAATTGCATCATCAAAGAGAAAAAGAAAATAATATATGATCATTACAAAACAGGTTTTTTGCTGTTGTTGTTTTTTTTTTTGGGGGGGGGGGTGGGGGATGGGGGGGGGGGTACTTGTCTGCTCTTCAAGAGATAAAAACAATTTGAACAAACATTCCCCAAGCGGTTGAAAAAGAATCAGTTTGAACAAAGTTTCCGAGACAAAGACTGCGGAGATCGTTGAACAATCTATCTATAGATTTATCTTTAGGTAGCAAGGGACAGTTTCGGATAAACTACCCGTCAATATTTTCGTAAAATTGAGAGTTGCGTGTACTTGAAGGCTAATGAGTGTTGTTAAAATTCATGAAATGATTTTTAATGATTATCATTATTTAGAGGGATGTCTCTTGTTGAAATTGATATGCAATACGTAGGCTCTATATGTTAGGTACATGAGAATCAGAAGTAAAATGCGAAACTTGTGGCTATGACTGTTGTGTTGACTTTACACAGTAAATTTGCAAGTTACAGACGGAAGGTAAAATAACACGAAAAGTAGGGGGATTGGACAAAGTAAACTATACACCGGTAAGTTTATGACATGTGATGGTGCAACATGCACACGGTACGGAAGGTCAACCCTTTGCAGGGAATTAGCTGGGGAGGTCTACAAAGCTGAAAAATCATGAAAAATCATGACTGGCCTTATAAAGAGTGAATTAAAGTATTTGTGCTGAATGGGAACTGAGGAAATTTTAGTTACAAAGTTCCGAAGACACACATCCCCTGGCTACAATGAATTGTATCATAAAACTATCCCGTGCCACCTTAGTTAGCGAGATCAACTCCGTAAATATGTGCAAAGATTCGTCGACATTTAATTGTTGGAAGTGCAAAAATTAAACTACTGGTTTTAAATACCCGGGGGTAACCTACAGTAAAGTGTATTTTTAAAACCCCTGTCAATGTCTCTTTGTTAAAGACACAACCGTTTTGTTTGTGAAACAAATATGATTTTTGACATAATTTTGTTTCTGTTGAAACGAAGGTAACCAATCATAAACATGTTTTCTCATATATTTCAACGAAAATTAAAAAAAAAAGAATTATAATATATGCTTTTGTACCTGTAGTTTCATACTCGGGGTTCTGTGACATTAAACACTTGTGTTAAGTCATAGATATATGATCCCAGCCGGAAATAGACACTCGACCAATTGGGTTAACATGCTATCTTTATACCCACACTTTCTAAAGAAAGTTCGGGTATATTGTTGTTACATTGTTCCGTCCGTCCGTCCGTCCGTCCGTCTGTCCGTCCGTCTGTCACGTTTTACTTTCTAAAACTGCTCTTACATCTTATAAACCAGCAAACTGATCTCTTGGAGTTTGATTTGGGGGTCATGTTGTTCTGTAAAAAGGTTTCAAAAATTCTCTGGTAGTCCTGGGGGTCAAATAATTGGTACAAAATGATGTTTTTTCACATAAAACCTTCTCCCTCGAACTCCTTTTACATTTTCAACATTAGACAAATCATCTCTTGGAATATGTTTTGGGGTGTCTTATAGATGCGCAATAAGGTTTCGGAAATTTCAATTTTTTTTCCTGCGGGTCATTAAATATCTGCAAAATGACGTTTTTTAACAAAAAGTCTGGTTTCAAAAAACGTCAATTATTTTTTGCAGTAGCCTAATGATCTTCTAGAATATGATTCAGGGTGTCATGTTGATGTGTAATCGTGTTTCAGAATTTTTGTTTTTATTACGGGGGTCTGTGGGCATAAAAAAATGACGTTTTTTTTTGGCAACAAAATATGGTTCCCAGAACTCTTCTTACAATTTATGCAGTAGCTATGTCATCTCTTGAGATATTATATGGGCTGTCCTATAGGTGTGCAATAAGGTTTTAAAAATTTAAATTTCATCCAGAAAGTCAAAAAGTAGCTGAAAATTGACGTTTATCACTCGTAAAAAAAACCTGCTTGCCAGAACTCCTCTCATGATTTAATGAATAGTCACATCATCTATTGGGGTATGATAGGGGCTGTCCTTTAGTTGTGCAATAAGGTTTTAAAAATTTAAATTTTATCCAGGGAGTCAAATAGTAGCATAAAATTGGCGTTCATTACTCCTTTCATGATTTATTGAATAGCACATCATCTATAGGGATATAACAGGGGCTGATCCATAGATATGCAGGGGGGGGGGGGGAGATTCAGAGTCTCTTCTCACATTTTTACAGTAGCGAAATTATTTCTTGGTTGGTATTTTTCTCTATGATGTCAGAGGTATATAAAGAGATTTTGGAAATTGCTTTTTAATCTTAAAGATAAACAAAATGTTATATGTAATTGTAGAAATTGTTAAGTCAGTCAACAAACACCTTGCTGTAAAAAAGAAAGCAGGGTCAACATTGGGATAGGACTAGTAATTACAGTACATATGAATAAGATAGATCATTTGATTAGTTCCAGCTCTGGAAAGTCACTGGGTGTCTCAAAGGGGCCATAACCTATATACATGTACAAATTGATGTACAAGGAGGAAAAATGAATATGGTTTAGGGTGGGGATCTCAACAATTATTAAAATGTATTATCATTTCCTATTTCAGAGGAGGGGGGGTGGGGTGGTTTAAAAACAACTCCTGGTGGGGGGGGGGGGGGGTGACCGAAGGGGCAGTGGCCAATTTGTCTGAAATGTTTCTTGACATGATCAGCAGAATTGGACAGAATGATCACTATTGGGAATCTGCAGAGTGAGGCCATGATAATATGTTATACATGTATTTAGAAATGTCTATATTTTCAAAACGATTAACAAATTTCTCAGTCAAAATGAGTTGTAAATAACCGATTGGTAATTCTGCAATTGATTGCATGATCCCTAGTATAATATCACATGTATTTTTTTTTATATATATAATTATACATGTATGTTAACAATCAGGATTAAAATGCACAAATCTTCATGAGTCATAAATCTTGACATACCACATATCTCTTGACAAAAAAAATAAGCAAAATAAAAGAAAATTACGTCATTAACTCTTTTTCTATTACTGTTGTATGATGATGGGGTAGGGGGTTTAATGGGGAAAAAAAGCTGCAACATGCCTTCATTCTCACTAGAAATGTATATCTAATCCACACATCCTGGGGATGGGGAACGGCTAAGACCCCCTCCCCTTCCTCCCTATCATAACTCATATAAACATGATATTTAATACCCAAATTTAATACAAAATGTTACAGGGTCAATGTGGAGTCAACTCAATAGTGTAAGTCTGATAAATGAAAAAAAATAACTTTTGCAATTAGAATGACAGAAACTGTAGATAAGCTTATTTAAATAAAGATGATGATAGATTATGCTGGCAAAGGGAGATCATATTTTAGAAAGTGAAAGTAAAACTTAACTGTTTTGTATACCTGTGTCTCATAATATTGCGCTACTACATTTATTATGCTTACTTATATTGGTCAACATCATAATGATCATCCACTTAGCACAATATGAATTCCTTTAGCTGATCACCACAAAAGAAATGTTTATTCATGTTAATTTCCTATTCTGCATATCACATATGCGTGTACACCACGTGAAACCCATCTAACCAAAGAGCTGGGTAAAACTAGTACCCGCTAATGCGACCCGTAGACCTGTGTTGTGTACGTAACTTCAGACAAAGATCATTTAATTGTAACATATTGCATGTATTTTCACAACTTTATTCTTTAAAACCTTTTGCACAATTGTATTAGGTAATTAACCATGCAAAGCACAATTTTCAGCTCTGCGGTGGTATGGGACACCTGCATATTGTGATGTTCTCCTTATTGAACTAAACAAATAAAGTATGAAATATAACATTCCCCCCCCCCAAAAAAAAAAAAAAATAATGTTACCTAACAGCAAAGCGCAATGTATTAGAGCGTTAACTGTGTCTGTAGAGAGTTCGAATGCTGCCGGGGCTAATCTAATTTTTACCTTAAGTTTCCAAAAATTTTAAAAACTTGGTTTTTTTTTTTACCAAATATTGTAAAATTTTAAATTCGAAAACGGTGAAAGTATTTTATCTATAATATAACTATATAATATAAAGAACACACTTTTATGCACATAAATATCGACATGTGTCCGATACCACCTTAATCAGTAATTATATCTTCTGCCGTAGCAGTCCTGCAGTGAAAATCATTGTGCAATATGTCATTTACTTTGCACTGTTTACAATATTCTTTATTGTTCGGGCTTTCATTGTTATCAAAATATTCTTATGTTTTTTATCCATGGGTAGTGGGGGGAGGGGGGTCAAAGTAATAATTGTATTTGCAGGGGGAGGGGGATTGTGGTCCGAAATTTATGTTTGGTAATTTTACTACATAAATGAATTGGAAGGGGGGGGGGGGTCTGGACACCTCACCCCCACCCCTTCTCTAAATCCACGCATACGATGAAGTTGGCACACAAAAGCGTGTCTAAACCAGGCAACCGCCGAAGGGGGGATTAATTTAATTTTGTTAGTAATTATTAATTATATAGACCATACTTTCTATGACATGAATTGTTTAGATTATTGATTAATTTAAAGTTAACTTGCAAACACTTCAACTCCAAATTGTACATAAAGGCAATATGTGTATAATGGGATGTGATCTCATCCTTTATGAAAATTAAAATTTTTAAAAAGTACCGGAAATTGCATGTGGCCTTCTTATTTGTTACTAAAACTGGTACAAGGGGATGTTATTTAGGGGCAAACACTTGGTGCGGGTATTACTGTCTAATGATAGCATCTAGTTTTAAATTATTTTAGAGATTAAACGCACTATTCAACAAATGTAGAAATATTGGCTATACCGATCTTAGAATATGATGATACATGCAACGTTAGAATGAATATGCATTGTATAGAAGTTATCGTATGAGATATTACACGTCATCGTGATGCTTTTTTAAAAAGTGATTTATTTATTAAAGAGCAGAGGATACCGATATATTTGAGCGCAGAGTGATGTGAAATAGAACGCATATGTCTATTGGGCAGCAGAATTAAAGTGTAAAAAAGAAATTGAACACTTTGAACTTTTTAAAGATTTTGTATATTTTTAAGGAAAATAAATATTAGATGATTAAACATCAACAGAATTTTTGTGAAACAATAGGAAATTGATGATCTAGAAGTACTATTATCAATGTATTCATAAACAAGGTGTGCCAAAACTAAAAGATATCCGAGTTCAGTGTAGCTAAATTAAGAATTGTACATTTAATCGTTGTAAAAGGTTTTTGATATTTAGATAAAGATATATTTAACCTGCCAAATGAATTCAAAATAACTAAAACTAAAATTAAAAATGACAAGTGCAATTGAATTCCTAAAAGTTCAGAACTTATCGATTTTAGTCACCCATAGTAAGTATTAAAAAGATATAGCTATGATGTGCTTTTCCGGTCGAATGGTAATGGGGAAAGCACATGATAAATAAGTATAGAGATGTGATTAGATCTCCCAAAATCTTTCCAGTCACTGTGATCGACAATAGAACATACAAAGAGTTACTACATGAATTTAGTTTATACGTTTGCATAAAAAATGCAGTGCATGGATACTTTCGTTTTGACACCTGGTACAATATTTGATGCGTAACATCCGTCAAATTAGGTTACATTTCTGTCGCTGAGTGTTACAATGACAAACTCATAATTTGTGCCGTAAACGGAATTTTATGTACCACATTCCATGTACGTATCAACGAGAGGGGCCGGGTGGGTGTTTACATCTCCACTTTTCATAGTGAAATAAATCTTACGCAACTTGTCCCATCCAACAAATTGATAAACATCACCCTCTACTCCCGTTTTTATAAGATTTAAGACAATCAAGTGCCTGCTGTCCTGGACTACTTTACTAAAAAAAAAACACACAGTTTTTCATGTTTTCTGTTTTCAATTAAGTACTTATTTACAATTTTAATATTTTCTATCAACCCAAATGCGGACTTGGAAATAAAATTATATCTGTTCTGTTTAACTTTGTATATACATGGTTAATGTCATGAAATAGACTGGGTATTTTGTAAGAATAAAGAGAGAGAGAGAGAGAGAGAGAGAGAGAGAGAGAGAGAGAGAGAGAGAGGCTTGCCGATACCGTTATCAATTGTTTTGATTATTTTACAACTTAAAAGTTTTATTAGCACTCTAAACAAGCTTTTTCGGCATTCATGTAGTTTTAACCATAACATTACAACAAAAATACCGTTACGATGCCTTAAATCTGATTAAAGTGTTATGATATTGGGACATTGTTCGAATTTTATGGTTACCTTTATTTGACCAATGCAATGGATTTTGCAGAAACAAATATCATTCTTTGTCACAAAATGTCCTTGTAGACATGCTTTTAAGGTTGAACATGTGCCTTACACTAAAATATAAATTCTGCAGTTACAAAAATTGTATAGAAAAAATGGGCTCTTTGATTTCATCCATGGGTCATATTACGGGTTTTTGTTGTTGTTCTCTTGTGCTTCATTTTTAAAGAGAAATGTCATTTAAGATTGAATATTTAGAACACACGGTCTAGTAACTTTGATTTAAACAGCCATAAATTGCATCGCATATTCATTTGTAGAAATGACTGATACCTTAATTCATGAAACATGGTAAAGCTTCAAATGTTTTAGTTAATGACTTGAATATCTCTTTTCTTGCCATCAACAACATGCGGTGTAAATTAACGGACAAGGTGGTCATATTTAGCTAAGTCAACTAAGTCTTCTTTTAACAGTTAATTTATAAAACTTTCATGATAATATCATAGATTTTTTTCGGACCAAATAAAGTATATCTAATATAATATGTTGTATTTACTATGCCCCCTTCCCCCTCACATAAAAGGATTACAAAATGTGTCAGATATATCAGATATATTCCGTGCACCATTACCTGTCTACGTCACAATATGATGCACCTGCAATTTAATATCAATAATTTTGATATTACTTCTTAGTATTTTTATATTATTTTGAACAATTTTCTTATCTATTGTTTGTATCGGTATAATAAAACAGTCAAAGAATACAATAAAGGTAGTCAGCAAGTTTTCAGGTCCCCCAGAGGAGGCCTACTGTGCTCGGCTTGCTCTTTGGTAACTGGAATATTGCTGACTCTCTTAATGGTATACTTTAATTGTATAGTAACATTACGAAGAAATTTACGCAATTAAATTATAAAATTTTAACCCTTATATGAAACAGAAACCAGTTTACACATCAAAATAAACCATACGCATGCGAAGGTTTTACTAAAAAAAATTGAACAAATTGAATTCTGCAATTACAGTCGTAAAAACACATTTAAAAAGCAGTCAACTATTATATCAATACATGACATGTGGTGATAACAAACACTGTTCAAATTCAAAAGTCCAAAGGACAATTACAAAACAGCAGCAGAGCAATCACGGACCTCTTGAAATTAGAGGTAGGATCAGGTGTCATGGAGAAGTAAGTATCCTCTGCCGACCGTTCAAACCCACCGTGCGCCCAATGTCATATTGGTTAAAATGTCATTTTGGGGGAAATTTTCGCAATTTGGGAAAAATATCATGATCGGGAAAAACGGAGAAAAATCCGTGACAACTCGGTATTCAATCCATACTCCTAAGCAGAGCAATCATGGACCTCTGGAAACCATCAGAGGCGGGATCAGGTGTCATGGAGGAGTGAGCATCCTCTGCTGACCGGTCACTTCCGCCGTGTGTAATCGGGAAAAACGGAAAAGTCCGTAGACAATTTGCTGATTAATTATATTCTAACAATTAGTATGAAAAACGTCAGTCAGCATGCGACCCAGTGGAAGATTGTATTTGCTGACAAGGTCGTTGTATCGACCATAGAACTTGCGCAAAGATGACTTCAAACGAGACTGTTGATAGTCCTGTTTTATCAACTTGTTTGTCAGTAGTTTGCCTCGCCCTAGAAACGGTTCATACGAAGAGCATGCCCTTGCGTATCGAATTAACTGAGAGACAAAAACACCATATGCAGGTGATGAAGGTATATTGCTACATAAGAAAGGAAAGTTGACTATAGAAAAATTGAAGTCATCGCGTTTGTCATAAAGTTTTGTTGTTAGGTTACCATCAATATCCATTTCCAGTGAAATATTCAAATATGAAACAGATGATGCAGACTCTGTGGTATCTTTTATTTCAAGTTCACTGGGATATATCGAGTCGACGTAAGCCTGGAAATAACAATTGTTAATCGATAATACGTCGTCGATATACCTGAATGATTTGTTGAAGGCCACAGCGAGTGATTTATTATTTTCACGTACACGTTTTTGAATGAATTCTTGTTCATATGTAAACAAAAATAGGTCTACTAACAATGGGGTACAATTGGTACCCATGGGAATTCCAACATAGAATCTAAAGAGTGACGCTTTTTTATACTGGACGACGCGTCTGCCAGTACATACTCATCACCAAATATGCTTCACATCCAATACATCACCCAATATCCGATCAAAGTGGGACTGTTTTATAACTTAAACCATGCATTCACTTGTAAGAACGTGACAACTCTTTACAGTAGAACGAGTTAATTTTTCTTTTTGTTAAATATTTGCTGGATTTTTTAACTATCGAATTGTCAAATTAAATAGAAATAAAATGAATAAAAATGGTACGTTTGTGTTTAGTTAACTGTTATTTTTATTACAATATTGCATACTCAGATCCCCCCCCCATACCTTTAAAAAAGGGTTTTTTTATTTAGTCTGTTATGATGTGTTTTTGATTGACACATTTACAATGATATTTTTTTCTACGTTAAATTTATCATTCGGGGCTCGTTACTCTTTTTTTATCTGGAACATTGTTTTAACAAAAGTTAAAAAATGGATTTGCATTTACACAAAAAAGCTTTGATCGGTTATAAACCCTTTGGATGAAGAAACTTCGATAAGTTGGCTCCTAAATGTCTTGAAAAACGTCTGAATGGTGTTATTTTATCACTAGACATCTTTTTTAACATTGTACACTGAGTTGAATCCTAAAAGATATGCTTACAATTCATATATTAAAGATTATACATAATTTTACTCTATAGCTGAAAATCAAGCACCATAAGTTAATATTTTCTGTAAATCTACAATATTGATGAAATACTAACTAATATGTGTCCAAAAAAACATGGGTAAACAAAAATTGCTTATTAAAGTGTTCACATTGTGGTTTTAATGATCTTTTTAAATTTTAATGTACTTTATCTTTCATTCCACAGGTTCTGTCGTTGTTACAAAGACCCCCCCCCCCCTTACCATGGAAAAAGCGGGCAGACAATATAGGGTACGTCTGTGTTCTACACGTAAGTGTCCAGGGGACACAGAGTACTATTGTGAATCGTGTCCACGTTGTCTTTGTTCCCAGTGTAGAGAGAACCATGGAACAGATTCGCACGATTGCAATACAAAAGATCATAATGTTGTGATATACAGTGATATATTCAACAGCATTAATAAAAAAAAGTCAGAACATCCCAAAGCAGGAGATATGTGTGAGACATCCTAGCAATGTTTATATAAAGTACTGTGAAACATGTAAAGTTCCTGTGTGTGATTCATGTTTTAGACATAAAACTTACCGATTCCCCTTTTCTCTCTTTGATCAAAGCAAGCACAAAGTTCTTGACATACAGAAAGCTTTCGAGAAAAAGCGACAGCAATATCGAGAGAATATTCACAACACCAGAAGTGAGGCACTTTTTTACAGACCTGTTCATCTGACAGAAATCAAAGCTGATGTCAAATCCAAGAAGCAGAACAAACCAACTCCATATCAATTAGATATTATGTTAATCCATGAAAGGACCCAAAGACTGAAGTGTGGACTGGACAGTGTGCTACCATATTTTGATTTCAAGCACACATGTATAACAAGAAGATAATAATGATAAGATACGTTGGAAGTATTCAGGGATATGAACACATATATGAACAGTCGGCTTTTAACCCAATATATTTCCTCTTGTCTTTGAAAGCAATCCGTCTTCCTCAGATACATCTTTCACTCCACACCAGCCAGGTCTCCATTACCGACTCATTCAACAAGCAGGATGTATTGGATTCACTTAATAAAGTCCAAATCATAGAGAGAAATACAAACCACATAGGAAATAAGCGTATAACGAAAGTAATGTCTAAATTGCATGATTGTTTTACATTGCCTTGTTTATATTGGGGTTACCACATTTCCCATGTGACATCTAAACAGGTCTGGGTAAATGATGGGAAAAACATCGTGTTAACAAATACATCAGGTGACTTCCTACATCATGTCAAGGATATGCATAGAGGAATATATAGCGGATTACACACAGTGAACAATGTCAGGGAACCTGTTTATGTAAATACGAGGTCCGTGATCAAAAAACTGTCAAGTGATTTGAAAACAACTACTACATAGATAAAGTTTGAAAAGTCTAAATGGAAGCCGCGATGTGTAAACTGGTCACAATGCACTAGGGATCTACTGGTTGGGATGTGTAGCTATAAATGGGAGACTATCGGAAAGTTTAGGTATTCTAGATGGACTGGCAAAGAAACCCGGTACGACCAGAGCGGACAACTGGCACAAACCATACAACACAACAACACAGGACTGGAACTATTTAGACAACCAAGCTATATAACAGAGAATAACAATGGGGATGTCGCGGTATCTGACCCAAAACTAAGGTTTGGAGCTGTAGTGGTGACAGATCGTGGAGGAATGTATCGTTTCTCCTACACAGGAAATACATCAGGATCAGAACTAAATCCACCTGGTTTATGTACTGACAAGTTGTCAAACATCCTGGTGTGTGATCGTAGTGCAAACTAAATACATGTGCTAGATATAAATGGTCAGTTCTTGTTACATCTACCGATTAAACCACAGCATATCGGTAAACAACGCAGTCTAAGTTATGATTCCAGAACCCAATATCTCTGGGTGGTCTCATACAACAACAATGTGTTTGATTACAAGTATATAACAAAAAACGCTCAAAAGTCTGATAATTGAATGCGCATATCAAGTAATTAATATTATTAGATGATAAATTCTTCCTCAAAGAGATATTGGACCGAAAGACTATTGGATGATAGATTTCGAATCTTTTAAATATCGTGTAAAAATGTGCGTTTCGCGACCATTTTCTCCTTTTACAGAAAATCATGATTATTTTTAGTTCGAAATCCTTAATATTAAGGGGGAACAGGACACTGAGTATGTGACTATCAATGCAATAACGCTTTGATGTGCTTTCTCTATGATGACGTCAAATCAATTGATTTGATTGTATGATGTTATGATGTTATTTATCCATTATGAGGTCATAAAGGATTTGATAGATCTTTTTTCCCGTCTCTAAGGTGGTACGGGACAGTTTTTTTTTTTATACAATTCATAGTAGCTAGAGGATGTGTGTCTTCGGAACTTTGTAACTAGAATTTCCTCAGTTTCCATTCAGCACAAATACCTTTAATTCACTCTTTATAAAGCCAATCACCAATTTTTGAAGAAAATTACTAGTCAAAACAAAAGTTTGAAAATTTTGTATTGTTCTAAAGACTTTATTACAATCCAAGAGTTTCATTGCTGCGACTCGAAAAATATTAATGACCTCGGAAGCTGAGTCCTGCTAACTTTTTTAATGATACAATTGTATGTATAAAAGTGTGAAAACAGCAAAACTATTAAATAACCATGACCATACTTATAGTGTGATTTTGTGAAATGGTGGTTTAGAGGTGTAGTATACTAACTTGATCAAAGGGAAGTAACAGTGTGTATATATTACGTGAATGAAATGCATTGTTCTTTGTTTGCATTGTATGGGTATTAGGTACAAAGAGATAGCCATGCTTTCTGAAAGCGTATGCGTTCGAGTTGGAAATATGTTGATGATTTCGTAAATAAAGAATATTCACATATTAAATTCCTATATTCTTTTTGTGGTATAAACCAAAATTATTACATGAAGCAGTGTGATTTAGATGTTTCTGTTTACAGAAGACATCAAAATATGCCAGGTAGTTTTGTATTTATACAATGAGATATACACTTACCCATCTACACAATGAGGATACCCAGGTAGGCAAATAGAATAACCATCTGAATAGGTCGTTGATATGAATCAACAGATTACTTTGTAATCTTTAACAACTTATTGACGATTTTCGTGTTTTGTAGAAAAACGGCCAGATTCCTCCTCATCAGATGACAAATTTCTGGCTGACAAATTTTATGCGGTGCCTTTGCGGATGTAAAGAACATGGCCGCATGCCTTCCACGGGTATGGATAGAATTTTGGATATCTGTTAGTGTAACTTCTGTGTTTAAAGTATCAACAAAGCAATGTTGAATCAAGACTCTTATCTTAATCGGTATATGTAGTTTTATTGCCATGTTTACCTATACATGTAAGTCTAAATATTCTAGACTTTTTACGCACCATGGAAACGTTTATCTTCTTGAAAATTCATGTTTTTTTTTTCTCATCTGGTGCAGACAAAGAAAGCTTGTATATATTGTATACATTTCCATTTCAAAATAGTTTTCCTTTCTTTAAGAGTGATCATAAATTCACTTAAGTTGAATATAATATGGTATATAAACGTAAAGGCATTTTGCTTTTAAAAACAATATGCATGTATAAGTTCAAATCGTGACCATTTGAGTAATATATGATTTCAATTCTTTTCCAAAAAATCCGTCAACGTTTCAAATACATTTTGCAGGAAAACATGTGTTTTTCTAACTGGATTAAAAAAGTATTAGTTTCTCTATAGAGAAATATGCATCAGTTCTCAATCAAAAATTTCAACTTAGAAAATTTGATAAATGCTGGTCACAGTGGGAAGATTTTTTTCTATTTATAATTGTTTAACTAAATTATACAGGAGTGGAATTTGCTATCAATGTTATGATTGCATATTTTTTCTCTGTGTTTTTTTTTTCATTTATTTTAATATACAACCTCACGTCCATTTACTTTCGGTTTTTAAATGAGTTCGTGAATGAAAGTGGTATGGAAAGAAAGTGATTAAAAATGCTTTAAAAAATAATATTATGTTAATAGAAATTTCGTATGTTTGAATTTGAAAATTGTAAATTAAAAAAAAGTATTAATTTACAGTACTCTAAATAAAAGTATGTATAATGTTTATTTTAAAGAAACATCATCGACCAAAACGATGTAGAAGCGAATACAAATAATATGATTCTACATTGGTTTAAGAAAGACATGCAACATTCGATTGAAACCAATAGATTTAGGTATGATATGCTCTACAAAGTTCCTTTTACACAATACAAAGACCGCTCACACGAACTAAATAAGAGTATAATGTTCTCGTGTTTACTGGAATTAGCACACATTCGAATAAGATTATGAAGTGTCTATCACTTTAATGTTTAAAATGTTGAAATATGTGTTCAAATTAAATAAAAATGATGACAATGAAACATAATACATACAGCTTCTTCCAAAAGAAACAGATAACGATGGATGATTTATTAACCAAACAAAATAAATAAATACAATGTTTCATTGAAGTACATATCATAAATGATGAAAAAAGAAACACGTTGCATATAGACTGTTTTATGACAAAAGGAACGTAGTGAAAGCGATGTTTCATTGGAGATCTGATCATGACCAAAAAAGTTACAAAAATAAACAAAGTTGATACATTTCCAATCGAATTACCAATAGTGAGGGTTGGAGTCAAGTGATGGAGAGAAAAAACCCAGTGAATGCAATATCCAATTGAAGAACAGTTCATGACAAAGAATTTATTGGCAAGAGGAGAACAGTGCAAACAACGCTTCAGGAAGTACAAAGGAAGTAAGCGGTGTAAAAGTTATGCTGTGCATGTAATATCCCATTGAAGTACAGATCATGACAGAGAGTTTAGTGACGAGGAGACCCAGACACTGATAAGATAACCTGAATACTACTCACTTGTATTTCAGAACAGGTAAAGTAGTGCACTTTATATTTTTCATTATTTATGTCTGTTTCAACAGTTTGTGATCTATTTTTCATATTTTCCATTAGCTTGAAAAGAACGAGGTAATTAAACAATCTAATAAATATTAGCTACTAAACAATAATGGTTTTTTTAATACTAAGATCTGAACATAGTTGTTCCATTTTCTATTCTATTTCTCAATCAATTCAATGGTGAGTAAACTGTAATATTTCTCTCTTTAATGTTATTCTGACTTTCAAAGGAAACGGAGTTGGATTCTACGAAACTTACTATGACACATTACGTTAAGGTATGTAAATAAAATACATGTAATGCATTTAGTGATCCATCATTTATGTCTCCTGCCGTGTTTACTTATTTGAAATTATTTCTGTGTTTGAGTTTAGTTAAATAAAGAAAGGAGACCAATCAATCAAATATGTAAAAATCACAAACACGGTCAAAATATTGCTCATTTGTAATATTTTACAAGCTAATTGTTATCATAAATCGATAAAATACAAAACACTTTTGTCGTTGAATAATCGAAATAAGTGAATATGATAAATGCTATTGTTTAAGCTGTATTTATTTTAGCATCATTTAAGTTTTCTTTAACAAGACTGTGACAAGTATCTTGCATTTATAATAGTACTAGGTCGTAATTATTTTCTTTCAGACAGCTGTTGTTTTACTCATTGCCTGTTCACAGTTGGCAGATGGATTTCTGTTGGCGGGAGATGCGTGCTCCTTTGACAACAAATGCACGTGTTCGATCAACCGTATAGACTGCAGCTACAGATATCTGACTGCAGTGTCCAATTTTTCGTCATATCGCAAACAGGCTGATTACATCGGTCTCAACTTTAACTTCATTACAAGCGTCCCGGCAAACGCATTCGTGACGCTATTTTCTGCATCATCGAGACGCATTCTCATCCGATTAGACAATAACAGAATCAACAGCGTCGACATAGACGCTTTCAAAGGGCTTCCGTCGAACGTGAGCGTGGACATGTACTTAAACAACAACAATTTGCAAACCATTCCTTCCGCTTTGGAAAAAATAGGCGGGTTGTCTTCCTTGTATGTACAGAACAACCCTTTAACAAACATTGACGTGCTGTCGATTGTTGGTCCTTCGCTCGGCGTCTTTAGCGTCAGTATGAGCGAACTTCGGTCTTGGCCAACCCAGTTACAGAACTTAACGCATGTAGTTCACCTCACTTTAGATCAAATTCCATTTAAAAACATCGATAGTAACGCTCTTAAAAACGTCGATAGCTTAACTTCACTAACATTATCAAACTCCAAACTCGAACAAGTTCCAGATGCAATATGTCTTTTGAAAGACATGCAGTTATTTTACTTCAATGGGAACAAAAACCTTAACCAAACCAAGAAACTTCTGGTGCCTTGTTCTGGATATGCAATGAACTACGTCTCTTTCGTAGATTTAAGTGACAACGATCTGGTCACGTTCCCAAACGTGTTCGACGTTTTCCCATCAGTTAAACGACTCCAACTTATTGACAATGATATCCATTACATTGATTCGGACATGCTGTCCCATAACACAATGGTAGAAAGGCTCTACATGGCTGGAAACCGACTCAAGCGCATTCCCGGTCAAATCACAAAACTCACAGGCCTGAGGCAGTTATATCTATCTCACAACGATATATCTACCATCGAAGAATGTGACATGGCTGGACTAAGGTTTTTAGAATTGTTGGATCTGAACAATAACCCGATAGAGTACGTTTCAAAAACCGCCCTCAAAGACGCTCACCTTTTGAACCGAGTAGAACTCGGGAGGACCAACCTAAGGACAATACCGGAAGCGTTCTCAGGTCTCGCCAAAATCTCGTATCTAAACGTGACTGGAAGTCCCATTGATTGTGACTGTTCATTAAAATTTTTGAGGTCTGTTCTACCGTTGGACGTTCAAGGAACCTGCGCTTCTTCTTTTCAGACTATAAACGATTTCATCGCAAGCTCATTAAACGTTTGTTAATAAACTATGATTAAAAAACATGTCATTTTCAAGGTTTATTAAATTATTTTTTTGTCAAGAGATTAAAGAAATAATCAAAAAGCAGTTTTGGTTTTTAATGTACCACAGTAATAACTTGACATAATAAGTAGTAAGACTTTCTTTTTTTAAAGCAATTACGTACCATAAAATTGTCTTGATACATAGATGTATTGCTTTAAAGACAATAAAGAAATAGTTTGGATTTAAAAGTATACTTTATCAAATTGATAGATTATGGTGAAACAAGAAACAACGTATGAATACTAGTAAGTCAAACCAGAAATACAAAAGCTCAACGTCTTTAGATCAATATCGATATTTTGAACAATCAATTTTTGTTAACTCTTCTGAGTACATTATACAACAGAGACTTCAGATATCTATTAGCTCCCGCTGACCTTGACACAGATACTTGTCTCAACTGATCACGGCGGTCAACAGTGTCTGTCGTCTGCTCATCATTCAAATTTACCACGGGACGTTGAATAGCTCGTCTCGCAAATGCGAGTCCTCTATTATGATTGGGTGCATTAGTTCCAAGAGACATCAATTCAAGATTTCGATTGGTTGAGAAACTCGAGTCACGTGATGTTTTCTGCCATCTTGTCGGGAGACGGATGCCGGACACTAGCCCTCGAGTGTTCAGAAATGCGTTGTTTCTGTATTTTTTGCGGGAATTATCTTCTCTAATCCGTCTCTTCTCGGCTTCTAAGCGATTCATTCTTTCTGTGTCTGTCTCAAAACGTGAGTTTGGATCTTGATTTGTTTGAACAGTTCTCCAGCTCGTCCAATTATTATCATTAGAAGTTCTCCAGTTAAATCCGTTGCTACTATCACCCTTAAAATTACTTCGGAAATTAGTCGGTCGTAAATTATTTGCAACACTTTGTCTTTCCGGGTTATTCTGAAACCCCGAATTTACTCTGAATGTTTTCAATTGACTCGGATCAGTAACCCCACCGTCTGAAGTTTCACCCGTCAGAGCGTTAGAGCGTAGACGGTCATTTCCGGTTTGTCGAGCAAAGCTCACAAAACCGTTGGCCGGGTTCCACACTAAATCACGTGTTTGATCACGTGCGTTCGTTGTTCCAGCTCGCGCGGTTGGGCTGGCTGGCTCTGGTACTGGCCTAGGTCTGACCCATATTGAAACTCTGCGGGGTGAATTCTGTTCCGTACCGCTAACGCTTCTCCGAGATCCACCATTAAATGTTTGATCGGAAGGAAATGATTCTGTGTTCTGAGATGTCACGTGATAAATGGAAATAGCTTTATAAAAGAAATATATTGATTGAAAAAAATGTATTCTTTGGTTTAATAAGATAAATATTAATATAATTATATAAATATAATAAATCAATATTAATATGAATATTAATATTGATATAATCAATTATCAAGTTCAGCACATAATTAATACAAGTATTGATTATTGATTGATTGTTTTAAACGCGCAATAAATATGCTTTGGTCAGTGCTAGTCCACTGAATGTCAAATAAGTAATAAGTTAAAAAATAAATTAATAAACATACCAATCATAAATAAATACAGTTTAGGCATTTCTTAGGAATCCCTCACATATATTAAAAGATAAAAGATTTGTGTTGTTTAGTGTTGTTGTAAATTGTAACATAAATTAATATAAATAAAAAAAAATACAACAGTTAAAATAACACACCTCTTTAACATTTCACAAACTCTCATTTTAAGATTTCGGAGTAAACCTCTCGATAATTACAACGTATTATAAATACATGTACAAAAAGCTGATATTTTCATATACCATTTAAATTCTTATGTGTATGTTTGAAATTAAGAGTTAAAAATCTTACCAATAACAATGAAAACATTCTGTCCATAAAGATATGTCCACATTTTGGAAGTCGTTTTCGGAAAGTCGAATCACAGGTCTTGTTTTGTCTTTTTTCTAAACCATCCATCTTCATTTAAATTTTCTGTGACGTCACAGCCCTAATGCCGCAGAAAGCTTTCGTATAAAAAAGAAGGCGAAACGTAGATTTAGATTTCACCTGTATAACAGGTGTGTTCTAGTTCAAACAATGCTTTATCATGACAATCCATTATTTTCTAACTTTTGTTTTAAAGCCATGTATACAAGCTGTATATACAAATTTTGAATCGTCAAGCTACACATGTTTGGTATAAGATTAAATGACATAAAAAGAACAACAACAATCATTAGTTTTAATGTAGGAATGATTGTTTTCATTATCAATATTTAAAATACAAAATTTGATAATATATTTGCGTGTGTGTGGTAAAATTGGAGTGGGAGGGGGGGGTGTCTACCAATAAAGATCTACTGAATACAAATTAATATATAAAACGAATTAAGGAAATTACTGAATAAATATATTTTTATTCTTCAGAAAAGTTAAGGATCGGCTTACAAATGTCACTAGCGCTATACATAATGTAATGATATAATGGTAATATAACTCTTATATATATATATATATATATATATATATATATATATATATATATATATATATATATATATATATATATATATGCCAAAAACTGATATTAATCTGGGCCACTCCTATCTCATTGTTTTTATATCCCTGACGGTGAAGATTCACTTTTTGAAAAAGGCCTATTTTAAAAATTTCAGTTTTTGCAATTACTTAAGCATTGTTACCGGTATTTAGAGCATTAAGGCAAAATGAATATATTTGTATAATCGCGGCATGTACAAAATGTGTATACAATTTTTTTTTACGAACTCAGAATTGTTAGCATAAAAAATGCACAGAGAGAGAGAGAGAGAGAGAGAGAGAGAGAGAGAGAGAGAGAGAGAGAGAGAGAGAGAGAGAGAGAGAGAGAGTTTAAAGTTCTTGAGAGCTAAATGAAAACAATGAGTCAATAACTGAATGATATGTTGATCTCAATAAAGAAATGAAGATAGTTTCAAAACCATTTTCTAACAAAATACAGTAAGACTAATGAAAGACTTTTATCAATTGTATGTCCACCTTATATAGTTACATAATATCGGTCTCTAACAGATATACATGTAAGTGTAAACAATCAAGTCGAACATGTTGTTTTTGTCTTTTCGCCTGATATTCTTGTTAAGCTGCAGATGCTGGTGAAAAGGAATTGTGCATAAACTTGCGAATATCATGGATTAGATCATCATAATACCCTTATATAAACTATTAGTACTACGCTTCCATTTTGACCATTAGTCTCTACTCTGCCTGACCCTACTGTGGATTATATCCTATCGTGGTCGGAGGCAGGTGCGCTCGACTTATGGACATTGGCGACTCATATATATATCTACGTTGTATCTACCAACAAAGGGCATGACCTTAGAATTCCAGTTTATAGAAGGATTAACCGGAAGTACGGTCTGTAATTAATTGATTTTTTTTTATTTTTCAATAATGCTCATCGATAAAGTCATTAAATAAATTTCATTTATGATCCAATTTGTTGCAGGTATTTTGCAGGTGAAGATTTCAACGTGGAATGAAAATGAAATTTACGTTAATATTTATCGTATATTTTATTTTCGATTTCGCACCTCGGGTTCATTGTAAGTATTTATCAAGTTTATTGTAGGTACCTTTAAAAGACAGTGCATAATCTCCTTAATACAGATCGATGTTTCACGTCAAATTCAGATTGAGCACTTTACAAGTGCAGTACTAGTATTACTAAACTTAAAGTGCGTCGTTAGTACATTGCAAGTTCAGCATAATTACATGTACTCAACAGCGCCTGTCCGTGGCGTTCTATCCATCTATATGTCAGATTAACACATGTTCTTAAGACCCCCATGCATACTGTGATGTTTATTCCTATCGAAATAAACAATGAAATCAAGCGTAATTTTAAGTTTAAAAAAATCCCAAAAATTGTTACTTAACATTAGTCATTAGTTCGAAACTCGCTCAGGCTTTTATAATTTTTACCATCCCAATTTTTTTAAAAGCATATTTTTAGGTCAAACATTGCAAAATATGAAAATTTAAAACCGATGAAAGTATTTTAATTATAATGTACTTTTATCCACATTTTAAACAAGTGTTCCTTACCACCTTAACAATGTATTGATAACGATTGTGTTCCAACATGTACAATATGAGGAAATATTCTTCACTGAATTTAGTTATCCACTCAGACAGAAGGGATCTTCAAAGTTAACTGAACAGTTAAATAAAATTTTATATAAACATTTAATACTCAATTCATAAGTTTACTTTTCAGCACAGATGTTTTTCCAAAAAATGCGACAAGTGTCTGATGGAAGCCGGTGTAAATCTGACTCAGTATCATGCTTGCCTGCGCCTTGGTGTACGACTATCACCGATTTGAATGGCTGCCGAACTTGTGAATGTAACAGTAAGTTTGCGAACGAGCACCTTTGTATTTGTCTCAGTTATAGAGCAATTGCATGGAACTGTGAACTTTTTTCAATATTGATATAAATATTTATATTTTTTCTTTTCTCCTTTTTTCACAATATTCGTCAAGTACTTAAAAACAGGACTTCAGATTAAAAATCAGAATAAAAAACCCAATTATAATGAGATATTATTTAAAGAACACGGAAAACCTTAATTTTAACTCACCACTCTCCCCCACCCCCTCTAATTAAAAAGGATAAAACAAAAAATACCCCGGCCATGTGAATCATGATTTATCTTCTCGTTGAGTGTTTGTGTCAGTTTTAGTTTAGTTTGTAGTTTTGTTTGATTAATTGGTTTTTTGTTCGTTTGTTGTTGTTATTTGTTTTGTTTATTATATATATTACAACAAAAATATTTTTACTGTACATCAAAACTCCCATACTTTTTTTTAAAGAAAACCTGGGATAATACAATCCTCCAACAACCTCCACCCCCAGCCCACCCATCCCCCCCCCCCCCCCAAAAAAAAAAAAATAAATAAATAAAAATCCCATGCTTTACACAACATTGTTGTTGACCAGTGAACACACACCGTCAGCTGAAGAGAAGGGTCTGGTTCCCTGAACTGGTTCCTCTTATCTTAGAGCCACGTCTTATTCTCCACGTGGGTGAGTTAGTACAGCCGGTCCCTAGGGGATCGGTCCTAATCGTCCAGGTCCCGTCACGTGGTTTGTTAGGAAATCACCGTCACTGGCCCGGAGTCATTGCCCTTGCAATCTATTTAAATCTTTATTACAAGTATATACTGTAAGAAACCAGGGCTATTGGGTTATACTAACCCAAATACTAAAGTTACTTAAAGGCATCTATCTTCTCGCATACTCCTTAAAAGAGGAAGGTTAAATTGTGTATACAGATGAATGAACAATCAATAGTTTTGATTGATTAAAAAGTAACCAAAGTGGCCTTTATCGAATAAAAAACCCAGAACAAAACCCATTAATATGTAAACTTGTTCTTTGCGCAATTATAATTATGTAATTTTTGCGATTTCATAATTCCGAATAGACAAATAAATCTTTTACAATACCATCTCGTTAAATACTTACATTGGACAAATGATTGCACCAATTTCATTTCAACATGAATACATCTAAGATATACTAGTCATTTGATATAAGTTATTTTCGTTTATAGTCTATCATTTTCTGATAAATCATTGAAAGATCAACTTTCTAATTAAAAAAAAATAGTTTAAAAATTAGCAATTAAATTTAAAAAAAAACAAAATAGGTCTTTTTAATAAATCGATTCAAAGAAATGCATTCATGAAAATGTGTATGCATGTACAACTTAACCTTTTTCAATGGTAATGTTTTCCGAATGGCATGGACAGTTTATTAATATATATACATGTATATCATTTTTAGCCGATGAAACTCAGTTCTTGAAATAAAAAATTACGTGTTTATGCATACCATAATTAAGATAAAATCCTGCAGTTATGCCACTTAAATATAACAAATTTGAATGCCAACTCAAATGAGAATCATTCAAGCTAGAGGCTAAGATTTATTTTTTTAAATACAAAATACGTCATTTTAATAATGTTCCATTAAAAAAAATGCATTTATGAATATGTATACTTATAGATGTACAAATTAACCTTTTTCAATGGTAATGATTTCCAAATGGCATTAATAGTTTATAAATTATATATATAGTGTACATCACTAATAGTTGATGAGTCTCAGTTCTTGAAATAAAAAATGATATACATACCTTTAATTAAAATAAAATCCTGCAGTCATGCCACTGTATTGTAAAAAAAAAATTGAATGCCAGCTCAAATGAGAATCAGTCCAGCTAGACGCTACTTATATATAAAGGAAAAGAAAAAAAGAGGAAATAGATAAAATCGTTTCCTTATTTGATTTCAGGAAGTTTCAGATCTTCTCGAGCAACTGCCAGTGCAGGCGCACTAAGTCCGTTCGATACTTCCATGTATGGTAACAATGGCGGGTTCGGGTTTCCCGGATTTCCCAGCTACAGCGGTGAGTTTGTGTGAAACCAGTTAACAGGTTTATTTTCTAATGAAATGAATAGTATGTCATGAGAAAACAAACAATGTTTTGTCTAAATTTTACATGGTTTTGTAATCTTTAGCGCTTTTTAATAATATTGTCGTATTGTAAATTTTGAATTTACTTTATATGTACACCCATCCAGTAAATTCAATTTTATGATATTGTACAGAATGTGTTAGGAAATAAGATTAATCAGTCCAAAACTAGAGCAATCTTTTGTACGCCGTAAATTGCAGTTTTTATTCTATGTGAGGCACTGTAGCTCCCAGGTCGTCCATCCGAATTCTTTTCAGACCGGGAGCTACATACCTGCAGCTACATACGTAGCTCATCTGATAGTTAATATAACTTGCTTTTATTAAATCAAACAGGTCAAATGGGACCAATGAATCCCATGGCTGCCATGTTTGGTTCACGAAATCCCATATCCGGAAGCGGAAGTTCCCCAATGTCAGGGCCGATGGGATTTTCTGGGGGTATGTCGCCTATGGGGGGATTCATGGGTCAAATGAATCCGATGATGGGATCACCTGCCGGACTGAACAATCAAAAAACGCCGAGTGTCAATCAAACTGACTGTGACCCCGCGCCTTATACGTGCCCGGCCCCTCCCCCTTGGTGTCAGCGAATAGTAGACGAAAAAGGATGCACGAAATGTGCCTGTGGAAAAGGTTGCTATAATAATGAATTAATTATCATGTTTAGTATTTGACGTGTGGTTGTTAACAACGAATAATACATGTGTTTGATTGATGTATCTTTATAGATCTAAAGGCTTACTATGACAAACTCAAAGGAGTAACAGAAAACATTACGTCAACCTCTACTGCTGCAACTGTCAATCAAACAAGTTCCAAAGTGACTTCACAAACAACGCCTCCCACAACAAAAGTAAACGACGTTTCCACGACAACCGAGTCCCCGCCCCTTGGGAAGGCCTGCCTGGCAAGCTTCTTCTGTACACTAGACTGTAGGACCGGATATCAAACAGACGCGACCGGATGTCCTCTGTGTGTATGTAACGCCGACAGTGATATATTCACTCAAGGTAACACAATTATAATAACAATGCAATAATGAAAATTTTTCATTATAAAACATTTCACATTATTTTATCCCCCCAAAATAGTTACACATGCAATTGAGTTTATCGACATAATTGCGTCAGTCTATATATTCTATTTTGTCTGCAGCTCCACTTTCGGATTCGTCTACGTCTCTGGTTCCGTTGACTACTGTGCCTATGTCCAGTTCCGGTACACCCGGCGGGGGAGCGAGTTTTGTTTGTCCGGGGATTTTTGACTGTATGAAACAATGTATGAACGGCTACCGTGTGGATTCCCAGGGCTGTCCGCAGTGTGAATGTATTCAATGAATGAATACTAATGCTGTCTTTTTTGTTCACTATTTTTTAGACATGATTTATATGTTGATATGTTTGATATAGCTGTATCTTTCATCCATTACAAATGTGAAGAAATAAAATAAGGCGCTTGTAATGGATGTACAACAATCTGTGTCTGTTGTTATAACCCTTCAGTTTTTTATATCCCAGAACATATTTCTTAATCTTTGGTAATATTGTATTTCCAAACGTTAAAAAAAAATTATGGGATAAAAAAAGTTCGAGGACATATTTACTTGCAAACAGATAATTTTATATGAAATTAAGTTATTTAAGTAATTAAACTGATTAAACATATATTACTTTTTATCGCATATTGGTGAAGTTTACGAACAATATAAATTTGAAGAAAAGTTTAAATATCTTATAACCAAAAGTAACCACAAGAGTTATGATTTATCATCGCTAATAATATACTCGAACCTATACGTATTTATATTCAACAGATGTTAGAACGTTGTGGGCGAGAAACTAGAGCAGTCTTGGTCAATTTTATCTGAAGTATTTTTGTAATAGTGAGTTATTTTGGGATGACCTTCCCTTTGGACTAATTTGTAGTCCATGAAAAAGAAATCGGTCTGTTATTTTCTTCTAATTATTTTACAAATGAGTATGCCCCTATTTTATTTTGCAAGTTCAATTAAAATTGATTTTAATTTAGTCCCGTTTTCAATTTAACAACTACCAGGTAAAGCGAATAGGGTATGAAAAAACGGGACAATTGAGGTGAAGTATTGTAATGTGAATAGTCGTTTCTTTAAAAATGATATCAGGGTAATTTACTTTTAAAAAGTGTTGGATCCGATGGTTATTTTACAGAATTTGTTTGTTTATCTTTTCGGTAAGGAGGCTTAACAATACCAGTATAGAATGCAATTATGTTTTGTAGTTTCTTGCCAATTTAAAAACTTCTTTTTCTTTTTGGCCACTGTACTTAAATCAGCAAAGAAATATCTCAAATAAAATATGATTCTCACTATTGAGGTACGTAGCAACAATTTCGAAAAGGGGTGGGGGGGGGGGGGGGGAAGCAGGCAATCTTGTCAAACAAACAAAAAATCCCCCAAATCTTCAAAATCTTAATCCAGACGAGGGGAAGGGGAAGGGGAGGGTGGGGGGGGGGGGGGGGGGGGGGTAGCAAAGAGCGATAACTATCAAAAGCTTCAATTTTAAGGATAATTTCGTTAATTTTCATATAATTTTTTTTCTGCACTTAAAAAGTTGGGGTTTACTCGTCGGAAATTACAGTTTCTTTTTCCATATGTAAATTTAAGTAGCTGATTGCGATAAAAAGTACCCCCCCCCCCCCCCCCCGGTATCACATCTTTTTGATGTTGTAAAAAATAAATGGTAGTTCATAGGAGGGACAAAAAAGAAGAAATACTATATCCATGTATATAACACGTTAAATAAGTAATATTAAAGACATACATATATATAGACTTAAGATATCAGATAATACCCGCGATAGTAAAAAAAAAGGACACCTGTCTTAGTCAAGGTCATGTGTATTTTTATGAATGAAATAGATCTTTCTCACATGAATCATGCGGAAAGCCTTGGTGTTTTTCGTCGGATTGACGGTGCTGCATTTCATTTCCCAAAATGGTAAGAAGACTAAGCATTCTGCAGCCAAAATATCGAATGCCGGATTAAATTATGCTCAAATGAGTATAATTATATTTGTTTAATCATATAGTCCTTACATAAATTATTTAATTTGTCTTGCAGATTTTGATTTTAAGCTTTAAAGAAAAAAATACACGTGTTTAATTCAATTCAATTTAATTTCAAGAATGCATTGTTCTTAGGTACAACCCCTCTCCTTTTCTTCCACACAAAATTTGTTTTGCGTAATAATGTTATTGACAGGATTAAAATGTCAATATCACTGTGATTTGCAACAAAAACAAAATGCAAATAATAATTAAAACGAAAAAAAAACAATTACTACCCCCCCCCCCCCCCCCATCTTTGTACTGGTTACTTAATTTTTAGTTTAAAATTGATAATCTATATATGTTTTTCAAAGGATATTTCTTACGATAAAACAGACAAATGCTAAGTATAATTATGATTAGAGCAACGATTTCGTTTAGCGTATTTTAACTTATAATATTGATTTTTTGTTTGTTTATAACACTTTTTTGGAGATTGATAAAAATAAAATCCTCAAAATTTGAACTGATATATATACCTTCAAGAACTTTTTATTTACAATCTATCAATTTGAAATTTTACGAGACTTTGGAAAACTATATCACCAACTATTTTCAACTCGAAATTTCTCATGATGTGTTTTTTATTTGGCAAATAGGTTTAAATTAATTTGTTATTTGTACAGGCACACTGACATTGAGATGTTCTACATATAACTGAATGAAATGGATAAAGTCACTTAGTGCAACGATCCGGGTTAAGGGACTTTGCACTGAGAGGTTTCTTATCTTAGTATCTCCCAAGTACAAATTCTACCAAATACGTTGCATAATTCAGCAAAATAACCCAGGACCTCAAAATGATTCATACACTTGTGTCTGTACATTATAATTAGAAAACTAAGCAATTAGGCATTTAAGAGTCGGGGCTTATACAAAAGAAAGTGTATTCATGAACAAAACCAAAATACTACCAAAATGACGTCACAATGAAACCTACATCGTGTATAGACTTAGAACATTAAGTAACGGAATTCGATGTGTTTTGGATCTATTTGACGAACATCAGTTCCAATTCAAGTGTTTATTTATCGGACCAAGCATTCGGACTACATTGTATCAATACGAGCATTTGGAGTGTACGTTGTACTCTACCAACTTTTCAAGAGAAGGCCAACTCCGGCCGTGAGAAAACACCGCCTCCTCTTTCTATATCGCCATGGCGGGAAGTGTTACTTTGTTGTCCTTGTTATTTTTGACTCTAGGCGTCTGTGAGGGATTCCTGTTGTGTTCGCTGACTTCCATGTTTCCTATGTTCTGTTCTTTGAGTTGTCATAACGGCTACGCCAAGGACAGCAGCGGATGTACAATCTGCAAGTGTGCCACAGCGTCGTCTGGTGAGTAATGTCAGCATCATCAACCGTAACTCTTACATAACAAATTAACAACTATAATTCAGTTGATTAAAGCCTACTCATAGCCATATTTGAAGTTTTAGCAATAGAATATGAAATTGGGATCAGATATTCTAGGCGTTACGTATTTGACATAAATTTAATTAGTATTTAAAGTATAAAAAATAAATCCAAAAAAAATGTTAAACCTTATTTTAAAATGGTGTCTTAATTAACGTTTCAGGTGCAAAGCGGCCTGATAACTTTGCAGGTCACCCGAATCATGGCATTACTTCGTAAATAAATTATGTATCCATATATTCGTTTTATTGTATAAAACTTAACTTCAAACCACGAAAAAGCATTTAATTTTTCATATTTTGATATATTTCTGAATCGACACTCTTTTTGACCAGTCACGTGATATAGGTTTTTGCTGTCACTCAGTAACCCCTGACCTCATTTTGATTATAAGTTCATTCGTAGTGCCTTTTGGATATACTGGTCTCTTTGTATTAGTATATCTGACAGTTTACTCATAAACAACACCTTTTAGATAAAAGTACAGTCAAATGTCCCTGTTTACCAGTAGCAATGCATTTTATAAGGGATTTGTTAAACTATTAAAAATTTAGAATAACTTTTTTGAACGCTTAAAAACGTATTCATAAAGCTCCATTGTATAATCATTGTTCTTATCAAAAATGGGACAACATATCTTAAGACTAGCTGTCTTAATTATACGCATATATTCATAAATACACGTAGATAGTGATTAACACGTTGAAGCCATTACGGAAGTATCTTTAGCTGAATATATGTCTTAATAATATTTTATAATCAGCTTTTCATAAAGAAAGCAACCATTCAGGTCAAACATATTAAAATAATTAAATCTTTATACAAGATTCTGCTGCTGTATCTGAGGCAAGTGCACATGCCAATCCTGCATCAACTTCGGGTTACCATCATCCGTGTTTAGCGCACCAACAGTTCTGTCCCTTGAACTGCCCGGAGGGTTACGTCACAGGAAATGGAGGATGTCTGTTCTGTATCTGTTACCAGAGTAACGTGACAGGTCAGTTCGTGAAAATAAAAACATACACCATATAACAAAAACCATAGAACAAACGTCTCACAATAACTGCAGTCATGTTTCTTGCAGGGGTGATTGACAAAATTTCATAATGAATAACGTAACCAAAATTGTTTATTTACGTAATTTAATAATCTAAAAGATAAAGACGAAATTCTATAAATTTGCCCGCAAAAAAGAGCAAATTTAAGTAAAGGGGTTAATAAAATGTATCAATTAGATAACACAACTTTTTTTATAGCATGTATATAATTATATGCCTTTAAGATCCCATAACGACATCCCCTCCGCCTACCACCCACGGGGTCAAAGTTCACATGACCAACCCGTGCATTCAGAATCAGACGGTGTGTGACAAGTTTTGTGGGGAGGGTTACTTGCTGGGACCGGACGGGTGCCAGTACTGTCTGTGTAGGAACCTCATCCCCGGGCTCGTCTACACCAAGGGTAAGGGTTCTTTATTGTGAATTTCATATTATTATATAACTTATTAACCTTAAGGTATTTTCTTTAGATGCTAAAAACAAACTTTCTCAAGATTGGTTCTACAGATTTGAAAAACAAATTTATTAAAAAAAAAAAACCAAAAAACACCCCAGAACCAACGGACGTTGAACGACTAGAGACGAGGGATAGACGAAGAATGTTAGCAACTATCGCAACTGTAAAAGTGGTTATTAACGCTGGTGGTTAAGAGCGTGTTTTATATAGTCAAACATTACGCGTGGGTATCAAATATGCGGAGGCGTGATTTACCACTCTATAAAGGTTTTTTTACCATACGCGCGGGGGTATTTTACCTGGTATTCAGCTTACTGCGTGACTAGTAGTGTAAATTTCCCCCATGCGTAAATAACAACTTTTACAGTAATCTGACTGATCCACTGATCTAAAATATATCGACGTTGTTAGGGGGTCCCGTGTCATTATTAACCAGCAATAATTCAAACATCATATACTGATAAGTACTATAAGACTTACCAATAGTTTTATGTATTTAGTTTGACAAACAGTTATTGTAAAGGGAACTTTGATTCGAACAGCGCCATCTACCACGCCGTTAACGGGAACGACAACTCTAGCCTATTATCTCCCTAACCCCTGCCAGGACGGGAAGCACGTGTGTTCCGCGAACTGTCAGTACGGCTTCATCCTAGGCCCCGGGGGGTGCCAGTACTGTATGTGTGCCGCCAAAACCACCGCGCCATTACAGACCACCACAGGTCGGTGTTGTTTTTGTTGTTTTGTTTGGGTTTTTGTTGTTTTTGTTTTTGTTTTTATTTTCAGGCACGTAACATCGTTTAATTTTTGTTTTCAAGATAGAGGGGCCGATTAGCTTGAAGGTTTAATTTTACCGTAGACTAATGTTTAACATGTATATCTTTTTTTATATAAGTGGCTCCCCTCCACGCCACATCTGATCATATTTTATGCACACGCAGCAGCTCTTTTTCAATATATGTTAAGCTGGTATGGGACATCTGTCGATATTAATGTGGATTAAAGTACATGATAATCAAAATACTTTCAGCGATCTATTTTTATCCAAATTGTATGATATTTAACCAAAATTTACGTTTTAAAAATTTTGGAAAGGTAAACATTTTAAAATTCCCAGCGGGATTCGAAGTCAAGTTTTCACATGATTCGTAGCGCCACTGCGCTACTCTGTTAGGTGACAGTTTTGGGGGAAAGAAACTATTTATTAATTTATACTTGATTTTATTGTTTATTTCGATAAAAATTAAGTCACAATTTGGAGGTGTCCCACACCACCTTAAATATATAAAATCTATTGATATTCATTTTGAACGTTGTTTTATAAACTATTTCTTTTTATATTTGCTTTACGAATTATTTTCAAATTTTTGATTGGTATTATATATGTATCATACGTTAATTTGGGCATGGTATGCATTTATTTGGATGCATGAAATAGTTAAACTGTATATTCTCCGTCTATACAGTAAAGCCTGCTGGAAGTGATATAGCGCCACCTACCACATCCTTTCCGTCCGGTCACATGGCCAACGAGTGCGCCATTGCGTTCACGATCTGTCAGATTAAGTGTAAACACGGCTTTCTGGCGAACCCGGTTGACTGCCGCCGCTGTGTGTGCAAAGATGAGGTCTACAAATCCGGTTAGTGTACGTATTCAGACTTCTCAGTACTTTGATTTTGACAAAAAACGACGACAACTCCCTTTTTGATATAACCGGTTGGTCGTACCCATTTAATAAGTAAATAGTTTTTATGTGTTTGTTGCTTATGTTTGATAATTTTTGACACATTTTTCTCATTTCCACAATTTGTCAATACTGGATAATAAACCAAAAGTGGAGAGTGAACATTAGCCTCGTATATTTAAAAAGAAATATCTTATACGCATGTAGATGGCATATCTACATACCGGTGTATTGTGTGTATGTAATTATTTATAATTTAGTTAAGCTAACACCACTTTACCAATATGTGTTTTAAAAGGATTTTCCAGGATTCTCAATAAGTTAATATTATTCATTAAAGTGCACTTATTTCTTTCCGTTTTTTAAATTGTGTACATGACCCCCTTCCACCCCCCCCCCCCCCACCCCCCATTCACAGATAGATTGCGTCTGCTATTACGGCAGCGATGATTTATTGATACGTAGACTTCATACATTATAGCTGGCATCGAGAAGGCGGACGAGCCCGACATTAAACTGATGAACCCCTGTGTACTAGGACTGGACGTCTGTAACGTGTTCTGTTACCATGGATACCTGCGCGGTCCACGTGGCTGTCAGTACTGCGCATGTCAATTCACGCTCCATGCGAAACCATGACGGCAGTTGATGTTATTTTGTGTAAACTAGGTGTGAAGTATTGATATGAATCAAATAAAATATATACACAGATAGTTTTACTATTTTTTCTCATAAATTTTGTGTGTTTTATAAAAATGGAACAATTTCATAATTACGTGAACTGTCTTCTTGATATATATACTTTTCAAAATCTAAAATGTTTTCACCATTACAGGTAAATTAAATCATAGTCAAATACTGTTATACCAATCTCATACTACCAATAACAACTCACGTCACAACATGTAAACCGTTGATAACATTACAATAGTAGATTCGGGTACATTGCGCTTAGAAATTATTGTTCACTTGTTATAATGCAGCCTGTAGAACTGAACAACTACGGAAAAACATTCTTTAAACGTTGTTTAATATTAGTGTCTTGATAAATGACAATTCTCTTGAATTTCTTGATAAAGAAATAAATAGAAAGAGAAAGCCTGGAAACTAAAGAAACTAAATGTTTGTTATAAATTGGATAAACAAAAATCAGGTTCGATATTGGCTTTAGGAGACAATAAACTTTGTCTTCGTGTGCGCGATGATGGTGTCCAACAAAATACTCCTTCCGACCTTTGAAAAAAAATGCGACCTTGACCTTCGAACCTTTATCTGTCTTTTACACGACTTTACATGAATGGTCAGTGTCTAGCTATCAAACTGGTATTTCCGTTTTGATGTGTACACCTGCATCTTATCGAATTATCATCTTTGTGCTATCTGCCGATCATGATGCAGACTTCTACATATATATGTGTGGACAGAGACGATAGTTTGGAGTAGAGTAGGATTCCTTGTCGCACACAGACACAACAAACACCAGGAAAGATGAGAAGTGCAGGGGCGATAATCTGCTTAATGATTGGTCAGTATACTAAGAGTGTGATTTTTTAAAAATCTTATTTTAATGTATCCCATGTATGATTGAGTTAATTATGTCAATACTTCATGATTTAGCATGTTTAAGATGGTTTGAGAAGTTAAACAAGGTACCAAAGTTTAACTGTATAATTTGCTTAATTTGGTCACTTTGACGCGATCTCTTTGATTTTTGTCCGTTACATACATGCGTATGATTTTAGAGGGAGCCCTGGCGCTTATTTACAGTACTTTTTTGCATTATTCAATGACTTCTAAGTGATATGTTTTTTTTTTTGTGTTACTAGTATGTCAGTACCGTATTTTATTTCAGCGCTGACGGAGGGGTTTTTCCTGGACTCGTTCAACTCCCGCTGTCAGCCCATCCTGATGTTCTGTCGACTCAACTGTGCCAACGGATACGAGAAGGACGGATCAGGCTGCGATATATGTCACTGCAAAGGCACCGGTAAGAATCAGAGACTGTAGATATCAACAGATATAATCAAAATATCAGCAGATATCATAAAATATCATATACAGGATTGGTCAGGCTGCGAAATATGTCACTGCAAAGGCACCGGTAAGAATCAGAGACTGTAGATATTAACAGATATAATCAAAGTATCAGCAGATATCACAAAATCTCATATACAGGATGGGTCAGGCTGCGATATCTGTCACTGCAAAGGCGGCACCAGTAAGAATCAAAGACTGTAAATATCAACAGATTTAATCAAAATATCATATACAGGATGGGTCAGGCTGTGATATATGCCACTGCAAAGGCATTAGTGAGAATCAGAAACTGTAGATATCAACAAATATCAGCAGATATCATAAAAAAGTCATATACAGGACGGGTCGGGCTGCAATATCTGTCACTGCAAAGGGGCCGGTAAGAATCAGAAACTGTTAAAATCAACAGATATCAACACCTATCATGAACATTCTATATAAAAGACAGATCAGGCAGTGATTTCTGTCACTGCAAAGGCACCAGTAAGAATCGGAAACTGCAGATATCAACAGATATCAACAGATATTAGCAGCTATCATAAAGAATCATATAAAGGACGGGTCAGGCTGAAATATCTGTCACTATATAGGCATCGCAGGGAATCAGAAACTGTAGATATCAACAGATATCAGCAGATATCATAAAGAATCATATAAAGGACGGGTCAGGCTGAAATATCTGTCACTGTATAAGCATCGCGGGGAATCAGAAACTGTAGATATCAACAGATATCAGCAGATATCATAAAGAATCATATAAAGGACGGGTCAGGCTGAAATATCTGTCACTGTATAGGCATCGCGGGGAATCAGAAACTGTAGATATCAACAGATATCAGCAGATATCATAAAGAATCATATAAAGGACGGGTCAGGCTGAAATATCTGTCACTGTATAGGCATCGCGGGGAATCAGAAACTGTAGATATCAACAGATATCAGCAGATATCATAAAGAATCATATAAAGGACGGGTCAGGCTGAAATATCTGTCACTGTATAGGCATCGCGGGGAATCAGAAACTGTAGATATCAACAGATATCAGCAGATATCATAAAGAATCATATAAAGGACGGGTCAGGCTGAAATATCTGTCACTGTATAGGCATCGCGGGGAATCAGAAACTGTAGATATCACCAGATATCGTTAACATTTAATATAAAGGTGTTTATTTTCCTTTTTTCTAGCTTTTCTTGGTTAAGAACTTCTTGAAACATATTGTAAAACGCGTTAACATAATTATTAAGTTTTTGTATCATTTCTGCCATTGTTAAGCTCTTTTCTACATGTAACATACACTCTCTGATTTGTAAATGATAAACTAAAAAAAAATAGCTGATGTGCAGGTTTGTATGAGAATAGAACATTTAACCCATTATAATAATTCACCAATATAAGTAGCATTTATTATTTATATTGATAACTGTGGCTTTGGTGCAAAATATGTGACTTGACTTGCCATGTGTACATATATTCCAATGAACTACTGAAGAAGGAAATATTTTATATAAGACATATTTGAAAACCAAAGCATAATAATCCATCTTTTAATCAAGCTAACCTCAACTTAAAATATCTTATTTACTAGGTTCAAATCAATTTTCTTTTTGAAATAGTAATACTCATGCCATGTCCCTACCTTATGACTCAAGGTTTAAACTATCAATTACATGTGTATAACTAGATCAGAATATTATAATTTAGATACTCATAAATTGTTATAGCTCTATAATTCACCAATAATTATATTTATGTTTTTTTTATCAAATACATGTATTTGTAGCTAGATATGTATATTGTACTATATACTTATATAATCTATGTAACTTGATCTATTATACAAGGAGATGATATACACAGGTTATGCCTGTTGTCCAGTCCTGTTGAATTTATTCAATAAAATATGTTTAAATTAAATTGCAGTTGAACAGTTTTTGAATTTTATTTTTAAGACACGCACCTGCTGTCAGTTGACGGGACCCACCATCACATCCAGAACCCGTGCATCCCGTCCCAGCAGAGTTGCCCCCTCAACTGTGAATACTACGTGAAGGGCGGAACCGGATGTGAATTCTGCTTGTGCGACAATTCTCGCCAAAGTAAGTCGCCATCACGAATATTTGACCAACTGACCAAATAGGTAGATAATAGCAAAATTGTAAGGTTACAAAAAAGAAGAAGAGGCAATGATGAATTAATGAGCTTAGTGTCTTAAAAGTAGCACGGGGAATATTTGCCGTATCTAACAATCAAATTAAACACGTTTGTACTGTTTCGACTTCTTTTTTAATCACTTTATATATACCGTTTGTTAAAAAAAATAAACTACTTGAAAATAACGTATTAAAGCAGTGCTTTTCACTGGAGAGTTATTTGCAATCACTGCAATATCTTGCCATAAGTTGAACTTTTTGTAGTGGAAAGTAATCAAACTTTCCCATCATATCCTGTTTTTACAATTTACGTTATGTTGTTTTTATAGCGACAACAGTACCATCAACTACAGTAACTCCAAAAGTGACTGCCGTCCACAAACAGACAACTTCCTCTTCTGCTGCGCCGGTCACAGCTACTTCCGGCAAGTTAAACGTCACAACACATGATCCAATCGACTGCGAGCTTTCAAAACAAGTTTGTGATGTACGCTGTAAGGGAGAGTACCTCGTGGATCACAAAGATTGCACCTATTGTGTCTGCAAGACTGATGTCTGTTAGGCAAGTTAAAATAAAGTCCATGCGCGGATCCAGGAAAAAAAATCCCGGGGTGGGGGTGGGGGGGGGGGAGGGGTCAGAAGGATAAATGTGTTTGCCCTGGGGCTGTCTAGGACCTACATGTAATTTTGGTAATTTTGATATATGAATTTATGAACTTTGGTTTTTTCATGGGGGTCGGTCTGGACCCTCTACCCCCGAACGCTCTCTTGGTCCGCGCATGAAGTCCATAAATGTTTTCGTTTTTGATTTTGTTATATTTGAGAAATATAAGACAAAAAACATTTTTATAAACCCCTTCTTGTGTTTTGAGAGATAACGTTTGGAAAAAAAAGTCTAGTTTCCATCACAGTATTAGCCACGCACCATTTGACGTGTACACTGCCTCCTATTTCAGATACATCCTACGTCTACTATGTACTGTGTGTATGTACAGCCAGGAACAGGGGAGAGGGAATACGAAAATCGTGCGTGGATCAAGTGTGAAAGATGTCTAATTAGCTCAAGATGATTTACAGACAATCGTAAACTCTCGGCATTTTTCTATTAGATAGCATTCAAGTTGACAGAAATGCTGAACAACATACGAATGAATCGGATACTAATGTTTGTATAATATATAACCGGAGAAAAATGAGAACTACATGTATTAAGGGATTATAACAAATCTCTTACATTTAATGTTTTCTATTTATTTTTCAATAAATTATAAAACAAAATAGATATGTTATTGCATTTTTAAAAATATGTCGCCTAAAAAGTTAAATACTGTAAACCAACTTTAATTCGCATTGACTTTATTTCGCGATTTACTGGGGATAAACTTGTTCGCGATAACTAATTTTCGCAACCAAATCTTTCCAGACCCTTTATGTTGTAACATCTTTACGAAAAGGACTGGTTCGTAGCGAGAAATGTTCGCGCCGCCGAGGATCTCGCGAACCTCGCAAAAATTTCTCGCATGCGAATAAATGTTGGTTTACAGTATGACATTCTGTATGTAAAAATAATACTAGTATTCCGGATACACATCATTTTATAAAACGTTTTTCCTTAACTATACAATGTACATCATGTATATATCATGTATAGAGTAAACAAACTACATAACTACATTAGGAGTATATAGACCTTAACCACATTTAACAAAACTGTTTTCTTCAATGTACCACTCCACTTTACATTGAAATAATTAATTACACGATGACTAAATAGGGGCATGTAATGTTTGTTCAAGATGTGTTTCTAATGTTTAACAACCTTGAAGAGTCTGAAATGTTTGAAATGATAACTTATGCATAGTTTGCTAATTAAAACTCTATGGCCATGTTTTTGGGTCATCGATTGCTTCTCTGCTGTTGCTGGAATTCCACAATAAGCGTATCTTCCGTGGGGATATACTTAGCCTGGGGGTTCCCCGCCTCGCTATGAGATTTGTTCCAAGACGAGGCTATATCCTCAAATGTTCTATTTTTAGTCTCTGGTAGGTAGACATAAACAAAGATCCAAAAGAACAGAAGCAGGGCCGTGAAAGGCAGGAAGGAGAAGTCATTCAGTTCTTTCTAGAAAAAAAAATACAGAAAAAAATACTTAGAGCTCCTAATCAATGTCCAAGGCCAAATTATCGTTTAAAAAGACGATTCTCGCTAGCGGCATCGACCCAAGTTACATGTGATATCATAAGTTAGGTTAAAGAAAGACATTTTCTGTCTAAAGAATTTGTTTTGCAAGTTGAGTTTGGTGCAATTCAATTTTACAACTAATCGTTTTTCACGGGAAATTGCATATACTGTACACAGGGTTATTTTCGCCCGTTTACACTTTCAAACGGTTTCGCCCTATCTTGAATTCGCCCAGACAAAGTTGTGAATAAAGAGAAATAGTTTGAGACATAGGAATTTGCACAGCCTTGAATTCGTCCGCTGAAAACGAGAGCAAAAGTTGGGGGGGATAAAACGGGGGTTGAATATTTCCTTGTATACAGTAATTTACAAGAAAATCAATTGAAATTGATTTTTACAGTCTTTCAAAGAGTGAATAAAATCAGATGCTTGTGAGTTACCTGCATAATGGGGAACACATATCCAACAGCAAAGTTACACGCCCAGTTAATTAGAACTGATACACTCATTGCGGAAACCCGTGGTCCCTGCGTGAACAGTTCTGCTACTATCATCCAAGGTATAGATCCTGTGAAGAAAAAGTTTGCTATAATTTAGCGCTTAAGAGTTCAGTAAGGTTTTGATCTAGATATTTTTAGATACAAATTATGAACAGGTTAAAAAAGAATTTAGTTATCGGATTTTGAAATACCTGGGCCCATGGCGAAAAAGACAACATAGACAAGGGAAACAACCACATTCGCGGTATCAAACCACGCGACCTTGTCCTAAAGAGAGAAAAAATAGATGCTATATAACAATTTATACAGCACAAACAATGGAATTTGTCCTAATGAATAAACAATAATTAAAAAAAATCAATAAACAGCTTATACAACACAAAACACGGGACCATGTCCTACAGAATAAACTGAAATATACAGATGCAATATAACAGTTTATACAACATGAGTACATCAATTTCCATTACACTTGGTTTTGATAGGTGTATCCTAATTTGCATATCAAACATTTTCGTATCACGGAAGAAATGTTTTGTATCGAATCTTGTACCGTAAAGATCAAAATTACTTAGTGAACAAAAACAGTGTTGATAAAACTTGTTTTAGGTTGGAGTCAACAAAACAATAATAATTTGAAAACAAAATCAGCAAACATTTGTCTGACCAATCAAGTCAATCGTAACCCCTCTTGAATTACCGTAAGGGAGAGCGTGATGGTGATGAGGATACTGAAGACGAACATTCCCGCCAATCCCGTCAGATGTAGGCTCCGCCTACCGATCCTGTCCATCAACGGGATGGTTATCAGCGTCATCACAACCATAATTGCGCCAATTCCGCTCGTTGCGTGCGCTGCCATATCATCAGAAATTCCAGCGCTGGTAAACAATTTGAATGAATAATAAAATATCTGAAAATAAAATAAGAATGAGAAGTAGGACTCCAATGGTTATAATATACACCAACTGTGATGCATGGTATCATACGCGTGCAAAAATAGTATTCGATAAACAAACTCGAAAAATAAAAATGGGTATTGGAATGTATTTGCAAAGAAAATGAAATAAGAGTAAAGGTCCTTACTGCATTGATTCCCGACAGCTGTTGTGATAAATGCATGACGATACTGATGACTAGGGGCATGCGCAGTGACTTCTTCTTTAGTAGGTGCAATATTCCAATCTATGTATAATAATGAAATAAAGAGTAAAATCAACATACAAAAAAAGACCCGACAAAGCATGAGACTTTGTGACAAAATAATAGAAGAAAGAAATCACCGATTTGCATACCTTCTGTTCGGATTGCATCGCCTGGTGCTCTTGTCTCATTTCATTGAGATCGTCGTCCACACCCGAGGTCCCTCTGAGTTTTACCAGAGCTAACAAAAATAGTAATTGTTGCTCTCATAAAAGGATTTGAAGTTGCAATAATGCTCTTAGCATAGGATTTTTACAAACATAAGTTTTTAATTGTTTAAATCAAAAAGGGAATATCTTCAAGGAAAAATATTAGATCCGCGCTAAATTGAACAATTTCAATCCAAGAAATGTGGCAACAACAATTCACTGTTATATATCATTATCGACAGAATAAGAAAAACCCACTCAAAACTATAACTTGAATATCAATTTTTAAACACGAAAAGAATAATAGCAGATATCACCAGATGTGTGTTTAAAGCTACCACAATGCACGCGCACAATAATAATGACCGGAAGTGTAAACGTACCATTCATGGCGTCGTTCTCTTTCTCCTTCGTTAACAGTAAATACCGAGGGCTTTCCGGACAAAAGGGCATAGTAAGAAGCTGTAGGGCTGATGGAGCCACGCACAGACCTACAGACAAAAGATGATGTCACATTGCATCAACATATCATCAAGTCCCCTTATTGTGTCAAGTATCGCTTATGCGTAGAACCATTTTAACAGGAGCTTGAACATTGGGTAGTTATGTCAAACAGCAATGTGACGTAAGCCTGTTATTCATTGCTAGCCATTGCTCTTGAAAATCGAAAAGATTTGTCTGGCCTTTGAGCTAAGACTACGCAATCTGTGTATATTTAATTTCACTTGAAACCAGCGCCACATTAAACTTATTTGGATGCAAGAAAAAGATATTTACATCCTACCGAAAGTCCAAGGTCTTGTTAAAATGGTTCTGATAATTATTTAGTCAACATATTATCAAAGTGTCATATTGTGTCAAATGTAACCAATGCGAGCTAATCCGACAACATACATCAATACCTCATATTGTGCCAAATATCACCTATGCGTCACATTGGGTCAACATACATGTATAATCAGGGCGTCGTATTGCGTCTTGATACACATGTATCACATATAGGAGTCATTTTGCAAAAGATATCATTAAGGTTTCATAATGCGTCTAAATTTCCCATACGCGTCGCATTGCATCTAAATATTACCAGTGCATTTAAGTACGTACATTGTACATATACACTCTCAATGTCTTAAACTGCGTCTAGAAGATATAAAACAATTTTACATTGCGTCTAGATATAAACAAACGTTATATTTCGTCTAAATATAAACAAACGTTATATTGCGTCAAGTAGATATAAACAAACGTTATATTGCGTATAACCGATACAAACAAACGTTATATTGCGTCAAGTAGATATAAACAAACTTAATATTGCGTATAACAGATATAAACAAACGTTATATTGCGCATAGTAGATATAAACAAACGTTATATTGCGTATAGTAGATATAAACAAACGTTATATTGCGTCTAGTAGATATAAACAAACTTAATATTGCGTATAACAGATATAAACAAACGTTATATTGCGCATAGTAGATATAAACAAACGTTATATTGCGTATAGTTGATATAAACAAACGTTATATTGCGTATACAGACAAGTCACGATACGCCAGTGAAATACGTTTATATTACGATGAACTTATCTGTAAAACACGATTTTGTTTTGCAAAAATGCTAGATATATTTAATGGCATATGATGTTTTGTCTTAGAATAAATATCTGATAGATTATTAACTTACATATACATACTGAAAAGGGAAAATAACTCGAAAAATGGGCTTAAATAATATAAAAGATATAAAGTAAAAGAGAGCTGATATCAAGGAAAAATACAAAACACTTACCTAATAGAACGTGCCAATACTCCCCATTTCCAAATATTTCCGGAAATCCCAGAATCTGGGACAGGAAGATTCCGATGGTAACTCCAAACTGGTGGAGGGTTCCGAGTGCCCCCCGGATATCCGCCGTAGCGATCTCGGTCAGATACAACGGCGTCAGTCCCGTGTATAGACCTAAGTGTGTACATAAAGTACGTTGTGTTTATACAAGAAACATACTGATGCGAACTTCAAAAGAACGGCATTTAAGGAGGCTGGGTGGTCAACGAATTAGCCATCAGATCTTCCTCAAGTTTTATACATGATGTCTAATGCTATAAACTATACAGTCAAGAAAAAGTCCACGTATTTTGCCGTTTAAATTTGACCATTTTCTTACATTCTTATATAGAGCTCTCTTTTTCAAGGAGATCAATACAGTCTAAAATGGCCACGAGCATCGAGCCTTCTTAAACCAATTGGGTTATTTTTCTTGACGAAAAAGGACATATCGAAACTACGCCGATAGTTGTGTTATTAGTTATTGCACTACATGGGAAATCCCTTCACTGCCTTGTGAACAAATTTGTTGCTAGCACTGAATTTATCGTATTTTGGATTTTTTAGGATATAGAATATCATATGGTCTTAAATTGAAGTGAATTACTGTCCTTTACAAGAGTGTTTCACAACAAACTCTAAGTTTTTAATTTCTTCTTCTATAAACAAACTTAAGGATGACGTTAACTCCGAATGAAAAAAAAATATACTGATGATAATAGTAAACTATTTTTGTATATTATACACCTTTGATTGTAGTGTTATTTGCACTTTAAAAGAATGTTGAACTGTGCGATCTAAGTGCATGTGCACAGAGCGTGTTACGTATGTTCGGTTGCGTAACATGAATGGATCCGTGAACTTGGTTCGATTGTAGAGTGGCTAAAGTTACGAAGCTATCTGTTAAGGCCGTACACCTGTTCATGTGACAAGGTTCAATATGTGCACGGTAGGATACGTGTATGATCACGTCAAAGGAAAATGACCTTAATTTCCAATTATTTTTTATAAATAAAAATACTTTCTGATATCCAAAATATATTTTTATTATATTCTAACGTTATAATTTTGATTCTTTTATGGTTTAACGTTTCATATAAAATATATAATATAGTTTATAAATATAACACGGATAGACAGTACATGCATTATGTTATATTTAAGATTAGGGCATACATGTATACTGGTACATCATGGCGAATAAAAACATTTTGACTAAACAAATGTAAATGTAAAATGCGTTAAAATCAATACTATGATTCTGCAGTTGAGTTGGGTGATGACAATGTACATATGTACAGCATGCAATATAAAGTACGCTACCGACAGTAGAAAGAGAGTTGATGTACATGCACACAATAAGAACACTTGCCACAATTTTGAGGGATTGTAGATATTACTTTTTACTATTTACCCCATGAGCACTTACCACAGATGGAGTAAGGGTTGTTGACCTTAATTGACATTATTAACTATAAGGGCATTTACAAAAGATTAGGAAGTGAGCTTCTCTACCGGGGTGATGTACCTTAATATACTGTGTACACTAAAAGAACACTTACCACCGATTGTGGGGAGGGCGGTGTACCTTAATTTACTCTGCACACAATTAGAGGCGAGCATTCACCACAAATGAGGAAGGGATGATGTAACCTTCTCTGTTCATTATAAGAGGAAAGCACTAACTACAGATGAGAGAAAGGGTGATGTATCTTAATTTTGTTCTGAATAAGATCACTTCCCACAGTTGAATCCTATCAGCAGCCTGGCTACTATGATTATCTCGTATCAGTTAGTCTCTTTGCGTTGGATGATGTACCATTATACACTATGTACACTACAAGAGCACTTAATTATTTTTTTTTGTGGGGGGGGGGGGGGGGTTGATGTACCTTAATTTAATCTGTACACTTTAAGAGAAGAGCACGCATCACAGTTAGTGGAAGGGTGATGTACCTTAATTTACTCTGTACACTATAAGGGGAGAGCACTCATCACAGACGGGGGAGGGGGGTGATGTACTTTAACTTTGTACAATATAAGATCACTTACCACAGTTGAAACCTATCAGCAGCCTGGCCACTATGATCATTTCATAGGAGTGGGCCTCTCTACTGAAGAAGAACAGACCCCCCGCGGCGAAAGCGAAGGCGTTGTTCAGCAGCATACCAAACTTTCTGGAGAGAAATGGAAAACATACACATGTATACAGCGACAAGATCATCTGTTTAAAAAGTGAAATTAACAAGAAAATCAAATAATAAATAAATAGATAAATAAACACATAGACAAACAAACAAATGAATAAATAAATAAATAAATTAATTAACAAATAAATAAATAAAATTGCAACACGCACCTGCCGAAGAAATCGGCCCACCAGCCGGCCATTAGTCCTCCCAGCATTCCGCCCACGGCAAAGATGGCGACGAGGAGTGAGTAGAGGTTGAGCTGCGTGTTCTCGTCTATAGGTTTGTCGTAGCGGTACGTGTAGCTCTCGTTCATGAACTCCTTAATTTTCTGAAATATCAGAATTTATTCTTATACATTTAATTCACGAGATTCTGCATTTTTTTTTAATAATTTGGGGTTTTGTTTAATCTATCAAGGAAAAACCTGCTTTTTATTTCATAATAGATCATGGAATATGTATGTTCCACTGGTTCCAATTGCAATTCATAATGTAATTTAAACGAATGATATTTTGAATACCTAGTGTTCTACTACATTCTCTATTTCAATGTCTTTTCTCATACATCAAGCTATTAACATTTACAATTCAATTTATTTTAACCCACCTCCTTCCCCTCCCACCTTTTACATTGCAGTAGATAACTTCAAACCTAGATCTAGACTATGAGGGGCAAATAAGTGTTTTACTGGGATACAACATCCGGGTACTGTCCTGACCTTTTCTGGCGCGTTGATGACCCCAGTGTTATATCCAAACTGTAGAGACCCCATAACGGCCGAGAAAACAGCCACGGACAGATAAGCAGTGATCTTCTGCAAAATGATGAAACACGAATATTTTATAATCGTAAATAAAATAAACAGCCATCACAAAATTTGATAAAAAGAAATCCAAAGACGAAAAAAATAGAGGCTGATCTTTTGTTAGTTGACTGATTACCCAAGTTATCTTCAAATTAAAGATTGTTTTTTTTAAAATTATTTTTCAAACGTTTTGATGATACTCACTCCACGTAACGGAGGCGCATTATCCGCTGACAAGTGATCACGTGATTCTCCCAGTGAACTTGACATGGTGACGTCCTTGAGTGATGATTTAGTCGTTTTCAAATGGCAAGGTCATTGTAGGTAATTCAGCTAGGTGGTGATGAACAACTCTTTAGTCAATTAATCAGGGCGGTGTAAAATTCATTGATTTATAGTTGACTGAAAATAAAATTAGTAATTGTTAATCGGGCATTTTCTGAACTCATGTGAAATCGATATTTTAAATCTCTGAGAAAATTATGTATTTATTTCAGTCTTTGCTGTCTGTTTCCGGTTTGTTTTTCTGATCTGATCCTTTATGTCAAAGTGCTATATAAATAACGTCTATATTTACATTTTTTCCCTGCTTGACTGTAATTACGTTTATTCTGTATACTTAGTTTGAGTGAATAAAAACTTGAACTCGGTAAATGTTGTATGTCATATTTATTAAGGTGGAATAACACATCATCACAAAATGGCTGACCTCTGATCGAAACGACATTTCGTTTTCTTAAAAGGATTTTATCGACGGCAACATGTAACTTAATCCCCAAACTGCAAATGCTTCACTTATTTGACATACATGTATACACAGTTTATTTATCATATCTTTCATAATCAAATACTTTACTGTTAATTTGAGTGAATTTCCAGGTGTGTTATTCCACCGTAAAGATATACAAATATGATTATAGTCTTTCAACGTTCTATTAAGACTAAAATTGTTAAAAAGATAAACTTTTCTTGAAAATTATCAATGATATCAAATTAGCAATAAAAGGGTACACTTTTACGCTAGTATCAAGTGCTTGAACGCTGTTCATAAATTCCTGCTGATATTTATAATATATTTTCTATGCGTGCTCAAAATGTGCTTTGCATAATAAAAATGGTTATCTATTATATAATAATTCATTATTAATATAATGATAAATCATGAATAATTTCTACGTTGATCTCCATAACAAAATTGGACTTCTTGTCTAGACTTTACGTCAGATCAGAATAATTTATCTTGTTTTTAAAACAATAATTAGTTTTTCATATATAATTTACACGGAAATAAAAATTAATGAACAAATTAAAGATATTTTAAAAACTCAACTTACCTAATATATCTTTCTGTAAGAAACCTTCTTGACGTTTGGTATTCAGAAAGCTAGAGTAAAAGAATGAAAAATTGCTAACAGATTTGTAGAGTTGAAGAACCAACAATAAATAAAGGATATAGACAGGACCCTTCATTTTATGGAAATGCGAAATCTATGTAAATACATTTATTTGGATAAAGAATGTGGTGGCCTATGTTCTAGAGACGATGAGTCTTTTTTCAGGACATGAGAGAGAGAGAGAGAGAGAGAGAGAGAGAGAGAGAGAGAGAGAGAGAGAGAGAGAGAGAGAGAGAGAGAGAGAGAGAGACTGACATACAGACTGACAGAGAGAGAGAGAGAGGTAGACACAGAGAAAGAGAGAGAGGGAGAGAGAGAGAGACACGGACGGTATATTATCACATAGTTTTTCTTACATGCCTATATTGCACAAAAATTACGAAGAGAAGCATGCTTCAAATAAACATACCGATAACTTGTAACAGCTTTAATGCATGCTGTCCTAGGCATTGCATTGTCTGTATCAACATCAGTATAAACGAACCCCCGGAACCAATCAGACTATGGAACTTACCTGGTATAATGGACTGTTCAAACCTAGTACATGTGTATATGTGGCACACAGACAATAACAATGTCAACAACACTCATACATGCATAAATACTGCTTGTTTACAAAATGGAAAGGCGAATGTCCCCAGGACAAATTTTTAACTGTGTCAAGAGAAACCTAAACAAACTGGCCAAAACAAATGTAAACAGTATATGTACCAAATGTTTTAAAGTTCTCTGACCTTTTGCCAATAAATCATAATTCTAAATTTCTCGGGAAAATGGTGCGAATTTATTTCAAATTTTGTTGTCCTTAGTTGTTTTCCTGAGCTTATCTTATACATCGAAGTTTTTTTTATAGATCTCCGCCCATGTTTGCTATTTTTTTCCTGCATAGATATGTATATACACTGATACCTCTGAAGATATGAATTTCCGTTTTTTCTGTATATATCTTCCTCTTGTACTAATAATTTTGTTTGAGGGAATAAACTGAACTTGACCCTGTTAAGAGGTATACTGAATTGATGGATCATTCTTTCCGACAGTGTGCCTAATTCTCGCTCTCATTCATACTGTACCTCTGACACCGTATCAACAACTGTAAACAAATATCTGTACATTATGTACCGTCATATTACTGGTGTGTGTTTGTGATATATACATTTTAATTTGAATTGAATTGAGTTGAAATTAGAATTAAAGGGGGCTAGATGGTCATGGCCATTTTTAGACGGTATTGATCTCCTTTAGAAGGAGAGCTTTTTATAAAGATATAGGAAAATACCCAAATTTAAAAGGTAAATTTTAAGGAGTTTTTCTTTACTTAAAATAGTTTATAGCTAAACAAATCATATCTTAAAGTTTTAGGCAGATCTGATGGTTAATTTGTTGACCACCCAGCCTCCTAAATTAGATTAAATTTCCTATCTTAAATCCTTACGTTCATAAACTAACATACGCTTGTACGTGAATTATAACCACGCTGATGATTAACGGAAAAGTGGAGACTGATAATTACAATGATCACCCCTCCCCCCCTCCCCCCCCCCCCCCCCCCCCACACACACACACACAACATTCCGATACTGATTTTACCCTATTCTAGCTTGAACAAATAACAAGGTTAGCTTCTTAAAAAACTTAGAATGATAGCTAAATAGAAAAAAAAGTGATAACAATTTTCATATCCAAAGCCAATCAGTAATATAATGATAAACAGTATAAATATACTAAGTGTAGCGATCGTACGTGAGCGGATCTAAGTATCTAATGGCGTGGACCCTGACGTCCACGCAGAAAATATATAAGCGAGGTTAAACCGGATGCTATGGGGAAAATTCAGCTTGCGCATGAGCTAGCCTGGTTTCTGCGCGATATAATCATAACAATGTTAGCTTTTTTCAAAGCTAAGAAAGTCAGCCAGTGAAATATAAATTTTAGGTTACAAGAGACTACACAATCTATAAAAATACAAGATATAAATAGTTTCCAGGTCAATAATATGCGGGTGTACATTTATTTTTACGGCCGTATGTGAGGAGACAAGTGTGTAGCGGTGTACACGTATACAAAGCGCAGTTTGACCTAGAAACTGACCAGTTTCATAACTTCTTCGAATTTCTACTATAATATGCACCATAACTCTTTTGCAGTTAGAGGTCTCCTCTGTAGATCTAAGTCTTCATATAAAAGCAGGGGGCTAGACTGGACTCGGTGATAATTATAAGGCTTTCACGTTTCCGTTAGAACCCCATGCAAATGGTCCACGTATTGCAGTCCTTTCGTAAAGGACAGCAACTTGTTTTAACAGATTGCAGAACAATTATGATTTATCACTGAAACGTTAGAGTTAAGTTAATACTTATTTTAGTTGACTTTTGGTGAGGAGGTAAGCGTGAAGCGATGTACATATGATTATATACACACACTGACTTATCCTGAATCAATAATCTATAGCAGCTAGATTATTTTTCTGTCCCGACTTTGATTGTAATTCTCTGAAACCCATGGTCCTAAATTCAAACCACAGTCAGTGTACTTTCCTCGGTATAAGGGCGAGCTATATCGAATCCTGAATGATATATATATAATTATGAATGATGGGTTTGCGGATCGTGGCTGCAGACCAAGTCGATGCACACAGATTGGACGCAGAAACTACAGTAAACTCGTTTAGTAAGAACACGGATATACCGAAATCTTGGATATAGTGAAGTTTTTTTGAGTCCCCGGTAATATTGTTAACAAATCTTTGCCATATTTTACAGTTATAACGAATTCGGATAAAACGAATTTACGGATATAGCGAACTGATTTTGAGTCCCATAGAGGTGAATAATGACGAAATTTAACACTTTTATAACGAAATTCTTTACAGTTTAAAATGTTTGCTCTACCATTTGATATAATAGTTTGAATGAAATTATATTCACATGAATTCTTCAATTCACTTTCCATTTATTAAAGGTATCTAAAGAATGTATCTTCATTCTATGCCTCAGTTAGCGGTCTGACTAATAATATTGAAGCACCACTCCCTCCCCCACACCCAACCATGCGAGCGTACTTTGTCACTGATGAAATCATTCTCGCACGATCATTGTCTCAGGGCTTATATAGAAAAAAAACCCAAACCCGTAAATCGTGTCCGGGATACATTCCTGAATCTTTGTGTTGTCAACACATATTTGAGTGCTAACTTTATCTCAGTTTTAAAGTGACTTGTTACATAACCTACCTTAGCATGATCTTGAATGTATTCCATTTAAAGTATACCCGATAACGCGCCGAGAATGACCGATTAGAACGCACTGTTAAGATGTCCTTATCTATGTGATAGTTCTGTATATTCAGTGATGGAATCGAAGCTTGTCATCAAAATACGGTTATCACAATTAGGTGTCATCTTTTGGGACTCTAACTAATGAAGGTTGGGGGTTTACTAATAGAACTTGGACCCCCCCCCCCCCAAATCACCGTTCCCACTACTATGCATATGGCCCTGACGTGTCATTGAAAAAAAAAACAAAAAAACCATTACACCATATACAACCGTTTTTTTTTTTTTTTTTTTTTTTAAACTGTTAGAAAACGACATGATTGTCAAAATTATAAAATTATTAAATTATATTAGTAGAACTGATGCTGTAAAATTTACAAAGTGTTGATAGATATTTAAAAACATGAGGTAATCAATAGGATTATCAATAATTTCATTTAAGTGTTAGCGTTAGAAAGCAGTTTAATCTTTAAACCAAAATTAAAAAAAAAAATCAGATAACAATAAACATTGCAGTATAATATACTTGTATATGAACAAGGAGCAAGAGATGGGGTTTTCCTACTAGCATCTCAATGGTCAGTTTGTGCTCGCCTGAAGTTTATACGGGCATTTTGTTGTCTGTTGTCTACTACTGCATGATACATGTACAAATAAAAACTAAAATCTGTTTGCTTATTTATTTTTTTTTTACGAAAAAGAAAACTTCTTAAATTCATGCATAAGGAACACGTGTTTGGAATTTTGGATTTTTTTTCCAATGGCGTATACGTCATGCAAAATCCCAAATTCTACGCATGCCAATAGTGTGACTTCACACGGAACTTGATACAGACTGACGTCACATATAGTGCTCTTTCGAAGGTTATATATGTCAGTGGGTGACCTATATATACGTTAATGATTAACTGTTGTCAAATTTAACCTTACGTGTATAGTTTTTATTTATATAGACTTTAAAGGGTTTGATGGTCGTGGTCATTATCAGACTGCATTGAATTCTTTTAGAAGAGCTCTTTATGAAAATAAAAGAAAATATTTAACTTTAAAAGATAAAAATATATTGATTTTTTCTTTACTTAATAACAGTTTATAGCTAAATAAATCATATCATAAAGGTTTGGGTGGATATGATGGTTATTTTTTTTAACCATCAGGCCTCCTTAAGATCTCGTTACCACGTGATGTGTGCTGCCAACAATGGTGCATAAATGGTGTATGGTACATTTGTAGTACAAATTGGTCGACAAGAAGAGAGAGAGAGAGAGAGAGAGAGAGAGAGAGAGAGAGAGAGAGAGAGAGAGTTTCACTATCCCAAAGTATATTGAACGCACAGGTAAAGCATTTACTTTCTATTTGACCCACCTGATCTATTAAACATCCCTTTTTCATATCATGTGTGCATAATTGCATTAGTATCATCGCATTGAAAAAAGTCTACATACATTTATATCAAATATGTCAGTAACCCAGTTATATATTCAAGTTCAATCGCTAACATGTCATCGACGATCTTTGACAATAGACGGCTAGATCAGTAGATCTCATGTCAATTTCATACACATGCGCCCACGCATGACTGAAATACAAAATAGCTAAACCCCCTACCTTATGAGTTGGAAAGTCCCTCTAATTCACTGTATGACTCTTTTTCTCCTATTTTTGCGGAGGTGCTACGTAACACTTTAACCACGTGTTTGAAAGCTGTATTATACAACCTCTGACCCGCGTGTCTTCGTCGTCAAAGAAAGGGGGTCCCCCTGATCCTACCCCCTGGTCTGTGAGGGGTTATCTCAGTGGTCAAGTAGGTCAGCTAGTCTACAATCCAAGGTCAAAAATGAGAACATTAATATATCATTGAATGATTTGTTTTTGATGTCGTCGTGTCAATAACTGCTGTCAGGTGAACAAAAAATTGAATAACGCGCGGTATTATATTGTGCCGTCATGTGTTTCTAATAGTTTAATTTGGTCGCGTGAGTTTTCTCCAAAATGGCGTCATTTTTTTAATTACTTAGGACACTGGACGTACGGAGTCTCCTTTCGATTTTATGAATATGCACTACCCTAGTTATGGTGCTTGCAAAGATTTAAATCACACAATTACTGAAGAGACTGATAAAATACTATTTTTTACTATTACTTTAATAAAAGTAATTAAAATTGCTTAAAATCTTAATTATAATATCACAATATTTAAACTCGTTTTAACGTTTGGTAAAATATACTTCTGATGCCGTATTTTTATGGTAAAATTATTACGTGACTTTGTAAAGTTTTTCTTAGTATCGAAGCCGAAGAGCGCTATAAATTAAGCTTCGCCAGGATTTAAAACGCAAATTAAAATCATATAAATAATGCTATTGTAGAACGTTTAAGTGTTGAAATGTAGTTATGGGGTAAATTTAATAACTGAACGATTTCAGTTGAAACAAAAACTTTAAAAAAACAATCAAAAACATTATTAGATATATTTATTATGTTATTTCATTTTTATCTTAATCATAATTGAAGAAATTTGCTGATGAACCCTACTATCGGAAACACATGACGCTGATTTTTAATGGTCAAATGCGGCATAAAGTTTATTTATATCCGAAAACTGCATATACTGACGACTTTTCTTTGATTTAGTATAGGTGATTTTCGATGCTATGTCTGAGGTTAAAAATGATATAGTTTTAAAACTGATGCCTAAGGAGACTATCATTAGAGACATCGTTTAGTGTTAGACTATCGGAAACCCATGACGCCAGGATACAGTTAAAGTATACCATTGAGGCCAGGCCTCAGGGTCATGAAGCAATTTTAGACTTAAGTCAAAATTTCAGTCAATCATAAAGTGATCGTTTATCATAAAATTACTTTTGAAATTTGTAATAAACAACATTATATCAAAACACTTTTAATAGCATTTCAATTTTTTCAGTGCTTTCAATCAAGAGACATTAAGACTGTGTACAAGTTTTGACTTAAGTCTAAGATTGCTTCATGATCCTTGGGCCTGGAGTCAGCAGGATTCCAGTTCCCCGAGAGCAAGTCTATTTCCCTTGGCGAAGCCGAGGGAATTATGCTTACTTGAGGGGGACTGGAATCTTGTTGACTCCCTCAATGGTATAATTCAACTGTTTTTATACCGATACAAACAATTAATCAGAAAAAAAGTTCAAATTGATAAAATTCTTCCTGTATCCAAAAAGTTATATTGTCATATTTAGTAGTATATTCTCACTATATAACCCTATAGAGACGAATAGTCAATAATTGTAATATTAGCTCGTCCGAAAAATATTGACCGGTCAATATAGCATTAAATGATTTATTTTTGACGTCGTCGTGTCAATAACTGCCGCCAGGTGAGCAGACAAATTGAATAATGGATGCGCAATGCGATGGTTTGATATCATAACGGATATAAGGATTTGCGAATTAATGTGGAGTAAAATCAGGTAGGCCATCTGTAACGTAATTCCTACGGGCGGCAGAATATTACCAGTGACCGTTTGATGCCGACGATATTTTGGAAATGAACTGTGCGCAAAATTGAATTCGTGAATTCTACGTTGAGCTGAGAAAATTAAGGCGATCTGTTTTCAAATCCTTCCTTAAACTTTTGTTTCTTCATATAACAAAACAAATGTTGACTGTGTTTTCAGGGAACATTGATTATATTAGCCCCCGAGGGACAAATATATTGCCCTCCGCTTCGCGTCGGGCAATATCTCATCCCTCAGGAGCTAATATAATCAATGTTGCCCTCAACCCCAGTCAACATTTGTATAATGTTAATATGAACTAAATTAAATTGCACGCGTACGCGCGTCGCATTGTGACTTAGGCATGATTGCATAAGGATAGCCAATCATAAAGGACGCTGTAAACTAGAATTTAATCATATGGATATGAATATTCATGATTTTATTCGGAATATTTCGGAACTTTTCTTTTGTTAACAGAAATTACTAAGTGTTCCGAATAGTTGTGTATCAGTTAGTCGAACTGACCCACCTTCTATGCAGGGGATCAGCCTGTTTTGCAGGGAATCGGCTGTTTACGGAGATTTTCAGGGAATCAGCGAAATATATCAAATAATCTTATATAGTAAAAAATAGGTAGAGGTATAATAACGGCAGTTATTGACACGACGACGTCAAAAATAAATCATTTAATGCTTATATTCACATTCCCTTATTGTTGAAATCAATTACTTTATTAAATATGTCTGTATAAATTGCAGATCACAGATGGAGTAAATTAGTGATAGCAAGAACAGCTGTTTTCTAAAACCGGTTTAAACTGGTTATCATAGACTGTGGAGATGAGCGTTGAAAATATAATCCTTGAAAAATAACTTAATACTTTGCTTTAAACAATAGAATCAACTTTATTGTTGAATAATAGTACAACATGGAGTTTCAAAAACATGTATGAAATCTTTTTTTTTAAAACCGATGACATAGAAATCAATGTTTGGGAACTACTTAAGTAAGTTACATGTAAATTTCATACGCAGTGATTAGGTTGGTGCATTTAGAGGCATTTAAAGATCACAGAATAAAATTAAAAAACGCAGTTGAATGTAAACATATTATGTTAAATATCTTCTTTACAGATCATGCAGAGTTTATGTTAAGAACACACTACACGTGTAGATGTTTCTCAATTTGAGATAAATTTTAATGACAATTTATTCATTATCTGGTTACATCAAAACCTGTTTTCGGAACAAAAATTAAGGATATCCTACTAGAATTTTTTTTTTTTTTTTGGAAATAGAATATTAATGATTTTCCTTAAAGTTATATATAGCATTCAAAATGCAATTCAATGCTATTAAATAAAGTCACAGGTATATTAATCATTGAAACTGAAAAGTGTTAAATTATATGAAATAAGATCCTCAAATTGCATGGATAAATTTAAAAAAAAAATAATTAAAGATAAGTCCCGTCTGGCCTTTAATATGTCCACGTGCAAACTTAATACAGTCATCGTAAATACGATCCATTATAACGGTATTATCAGGTGCGTACTTCAATATACTACTTAAAAATAAAACGTATCAATTAATACAAAGTTGTCATGAAGTTAACACTGGAAAGGTTGCAATTGTGCATTAATCATTTAATTAATTCAAGTCGGAAAAGGCGAAAAACTTAACCCACTTAACGCTTGACATGTGATAGATGTACATATAGATTTAATCACAGTAAGTTTAATTTTGCTGTCTAATACAATTATTGACACATTATTCCCCTGTGATGTAACCCCCCCCCCCCCCCCCCCCCTTTACACACACACACACACACCATCACAAACCTAGGAATACTTTCTTTTTTGTCTAAAAGTACACACAACAGTAAAAATAAAAATATCTAAAAAAAAAAAATTCAATTCAAGAGAAAAGAATTCCACTAACACATATTTTTTTTTTAATTTTTAATTAAAAAAGTATATCAGCGTATGGTCTGTTTTGATAAAAAAAAAAATGAAATTAAAAGTAAAGCAAGCATAAGAAGGGGTGAAAAAAAGACCCCCCCCCCCCCCCAAAAAAAAAAGAAAAAAAAAGTGAAATAAATCAACTAATTAAACCAAACCAAAACCACACACATAACTATTATATTTACATAGAAAGCAAGTCCAATCTTCCGTACAATAACATTTAAACCGATTAAATGATGTGGACAAGAATAGTTTTGTTTTTAAAAAATGGCATGTCATCGATGTCCCCAACCTTCCATTTGTATGAGATACAATGTGTTTATCAATACATTATTTATTCCTTTAACTAGCTTTTCAACTACAGGATGATTAACAAAGCAATGGTTTACCTTACCGCTGTACCGCCTGTTTGTTCCACATCAACACATGCTAGCCAAAGTATGGCGGGCTAAGAGGGTCGTTACTACATCATTATCCACAGTCGTTATATGATATGAAAGTTTTAGTAGCCGTGTGTTTCTGCGAAGTTGAATTACTTGGTTAAAGCCTTAAATTCATATGTTTTATACATTGGCGTTTCTTTAAAAAAAAAAAAAAAACACAAAAACCTACATGTGTGTTCACACAATTCTTCAAAAACTAAGAAAAATAAAATACGTGAATATTACTTGGTTCACTAATTTGTTCATTAATCAGTTACGCTAAACATTCAGGATTATGGGATGTGTGTAAACGAAGTCCAGTAATATGTCCGGGACATTAGTTTACCGAGTCCAATGTCTAAATAATCATTTTAAAAATTGGTTGTTTGTTCATTTTAATTGAGAGAGAGAGAGAGAGAGAGAGAGAGAGAGGGGGGGGGAAGGAAAAGAGGGGGCTACTAGGACAGTGCGTATAAATTATTTACTGATGAAACAAACGTATCAAACGATACCCGTGTACTCCTTACTCCTTAATCAAAATATCAGATCATATAAACTAGATCTAAAAACTAAAATTAATTTATATTTTTGGAACTCCCATGGCGCACTACTTATTTCAAATAGCTACACGTACACGCCATATTTTTCGTCAATTCTGAATGACGGTAAAAAAAACACATTGACGCAAAATATAGCGTGTATAGCTTTTGAGCGCCCAGGCGGCAATTGCACGGAAATTGTCGGTATTGCGCCAAGTATCTCTTTTAGAATACTTGAAATCATATATGGCCAAAAAAAGGATAGAAGGCGGAATTTCTTCATTATTTTCTGTTTACAAAAATACCACACTTTTGCTCATATAAGGTTTGTTTTTTGTTATGTTGGTTCCGTTTTTGTTTTTGTTTTTTTCTGGTTGTTTTTTTGTTTTTTTTGTTTTTTTTGTTTTAAGTGTAAAATCAACAAAGAAAGATAACGCCAAAAGACGTCAAACGTTGTTGATTGGTATCTTATTATTGTTTCATTTTCACTATATTTAAAGTAATATAAAAAAAAAATATCATAACGGCACTGGATGTTAAATTGAATGTACGAAACATACACAACTACTCGTTCGGAGTTCACATGACATCTACGTAGATTTGGCAACATCATTTTTATTTTGTTATGGCCTATAACATATTAACATTTTGTCATGAGAAAAGCTCTACAAACTTATTATCAACGATCTCCGATCCTCAGCCATGTTCGATAACTCTAAATTATCCGGACTTTTTCTTCATTCCATACAGACTAAGTGTTAATGTTACGATCAGTTATTCATCTAAATGCTTGGCTTAATGGTTCCACGGACATCTACTACAAATAGATAAAGGGATTCGATGCATCGGGGGCAAATTTGCAAAAAATAACTTTTTAAAATGCATGGGTACCATCAACAATTTTTTTTTCTTCATTTCATTTATTAAGTTTGAAGGACAAATAACATTTTTATAATGAAAAAAGTACTTTGAAGCTGAGGGTCGGAGAACCTTAGGCAGATCATAGTTGAATAAAATTGGAATATAAGAAAGCTTATAAAGATGCTCTGTAAGCATAGCCCTTTCTCATGATACAGTTATGACCATCTAATTTCAGGCAATATTAGCAATATTATTATAGTAATAATGTAGAAATAAAACGGAATGTAAAACAAGGTAAAACTGTGTTTGTGGTTTTTTTTAAGACATTATGTCAGCGCACTTTTATCCTTTTCACTTTCCCTCATTGTAAAGATAAACTGTTGTAAATAATTATCCTCAGTTAATGATAAACCCGTTTACTTTTTCCTCAATGTAAAGACTAAGTAAATCCGTTTAATACAGTATAAGTTGTGTAAGTAACACTTGTTACACAAACAAATGTAAAAAATATATTCTTTTTTTTTTTAATTTTGCATAAAATGTTACAGCTGCCTGGCTGTAAACAAAGATAAATAAAACAATAAAACAGGTTACCTGTCCGTTTTTTAAAGTTTTTTCTACAAACTTATTGCAACTTTTAGCGTATGATTTAGTAGTACATGCATGTGTTGCAAGGTACGTATATATGTAAATATAGAAAAAATGAAGTTTGACTGTAAACGTACAAGGACATACTTAAAATTTTAGTGCACTCCACTCCACTTCCCAAATAAATTAGTGTAAACAAGAAATAGTCCTGACTCCATCTTAAATTGGTGCTGATTTTTAAAAATAAAAAAAAAAAAACATGCCAGTTTGCACTTACACTAATCAAACTGAGGTCATGATGACCAACAAACGCACTTTAAAATGGGGAGGGACCTTAACTATGGAATGGTTCATTGGAGAGAAAAAAAACCAATTGTATGGTCCTAGAAATAATAACCCACGTGCAATTTATGTCACTATTATATTTTTAGATGATGGCCCTATTCTCTGCAATACGCTGAACATCCGTGCAATGGTATACCTGTAGCATGTAGACCAACTTAGACGTTTATTGTTTTTTTTTTAAATTTAAACAAATCAGTTATGACCATCTCCCTTCACTTATACACTAAGTATAAGATTCAAAAGTAATTCTATACTCAATTAACTTTATATACTTTATCAAACACTTTAAAAAATCATAAATAACAAAAAATATGAAGTTGAATATATTTGAGTAATTCCCCTTTTCAAGAATACTGTAGGGTTTTTACACCAACGTTATGTATGTAACACAGATAAAATTCAAGTTTCTGTCACATTTACACCATTTTAACAACTAAGAGATACATAACACAATGTTGTACCCACGTTTTATAACTTGATATATAGCCATTGTTCAAGGTTTTTTTTTGTGGTCTTACTGACAACGCAGTAGAAACGCCGTGGAAGCGCGGTATAAACGCTAATGAACGCAGAAAAAACGCCAAGAGAGCGCGATGATCGGAGCAACAGCGCTTTGGGGTCGCTGTATCGTAACGACTCCAGTACTATTGAATTAAAGTCCACTAGGGGGTTATATGGAGTGTTATGATATTTAATTTGATCCTCGAGATCTTACTTCCAACATGCCCACACCTGGCGGGTGCCCTAACCAAGGTGTTACCCTGGAAAGTCTCCTCCTCTACATGGGGTATAGCCCGTGTCCCAGTCTGTATAAAAAGAGGAGACAGAAAGACAGCTTCCAGATGACTACTCTTTTATTAAGATATAACAATTTAATATGACACTTTAAATATAAATATCAATATTAATTACAATGAAGTTTATCAACATTGATATTTATTACAAAAATCCCTGAAAATAAAATATTATTTGAATCCCCTGAATTTAATAACTTTACTTTTGAGAATGCGCGCAAGTATATTTATTATTCTTACCTGTAGAAAAAGAGGAGGCAGAAAGACGGCTTCTAGATTACTACGGGAGAGCTGTGTTTCCCGCATCCCCATTTTATGCACGGACACTGCGCTACAACATTCTCATCCTAATAAGTAAATGCGATCAAGTGCATACTAATGATCTGTCGCACCGTGGTCAGTAGTAGCATTTTATTTATATTTCTGACATGGCGTCGACAGGTTCATCACTGGACTTAATAACACCTTTCTCCATGAACATAAATAAACATACGCTGTCTATTTAACGCATGTATTTTAACCAATTTTTATAGAATTTCCGTTATGATAGCTGTGTGAACGCAGCAAATTTAAAAACGCTGTGATTGAGTAGGAGAGCGCGACAGAGACGAAATGACATCACAAAGGATTCCCCGAGAGGTCTCTGTGCAAGCGCAATCGACTTATCACTGCGTGTATACTGCGATTAGGTGCGTTCCTTGAGCTCTCTTGCATACCTTAGGCCGCTGTTACGGGGACTCACTCCGTTTATACAGCGTGCTTATCAAAACTCAGAGCTACGGCGCGATCTTTGTACATGCTCAAAGTGCGCGCCGTCGCGTGGCGTTCTACAATTCTGTGTTGTTAGAATATTTAAATGCCCAGCCTGCAATAATTCACATAATACCTGAAGTCAAGTATTCCCAAATTTATGCATGATTTGTCAGTTCGTCAACAACAGAAGTGTCCCCTGTTATATTGCTGTATAGTATATGCAAAGCCCTAAATATTACAACCGATCGGATCACGTTTCTCTCAAACCAACATTTGGGCGAGTGTTTTGAATACAGATTTAGGTGAGATTATGCATTGTAAATCTTATTTTATTGCTATATTTAATATGTACAAAAACAATTTATACAATTATACTTTAAGCTGGACAGTTTGAAGGCAGTGTCACTTGTATGCGTAAACAATTCTAAAAACCCAGATCGTATCCTTTACAATTTAAATTTATTTTTTTACGATGCCTTTATTTTTAATATACTGTCATAATCAAGAATAAAACATATCGAATCTCATGATCTTCTCTCTGCTCAAAATTTTGTTCAGCTAACAAACAAAACAAACAAGCAAACAAACAAACAAACAAACAAATAAACAAACGAACAAATAAACAAACTAACAAAAACAAGATAAACAAGATTAAAGCATAACGTAGTTTATTATCTTAAGACTGCATTAACATAAACGATTACAACTTACATTTTTCCTTTCTTTTCCTTCAATTTTTCCTTGTCGAAGAAGTTTTTAATCATAACATATATAAAGTATTACACAGTTACACTTTTAAAATTATGACAGGTAAAGCAGCAATATACATACACCTTTTGAAACAGAACTAAAGGTTCTATAGCATTATTTAACGGCTCCTTCCCAGGTTGCCGCGTCCTCTGGAAATCAGAAGTTAGATATATGTTGCTCGTGACTGTTCTGAGCTGACTTAACTGGAAAAGGAGGTACCACATTCACACATACCAAAAAAAGGTAAGCGCTGATGAATACATTACTCGGTCATGTTTGCAGACCTCATGAAGTATTAATGATTCAGCATGTAAGATAGTGTAAACCAACTTTTATTCGCGACTTTATTTCTCGATTTACATGCGATAAACTGGTTTGCAACGACTAATGTTCGCGACCAAGCCTTTTTCAGACCCGTGTCGTAATAACAACCATACGACAACGACTGGCTCGCGGCGAGAAACATTCGCGACGACGAGGCTCTCGCGAACCTTGTGAAAATATCCTGCAAGCGAATAAACTTTGGTTTACAGCAATAACATTATACAAATATTGACTGGGGTTGAGGACAACATTGATTATATTTGCTCCCGAGGGACGAAATATTGCTCGAAGCGAAGCAGAATTCTATTTTGTGCATGTTTCAAAGATTATTTTAGAAAAGAAGGCGTTTCCTTTCCTGTACGTATGATGGTGGATTGTTTGAAGTCAAAATAGAAGAGAATTCGTTGATTTTTGGGTGTTAACGATAGGCAGTACCTATCGACTTTACAATGCTTTTCAACTACAACTAATGACGCCTGAACTAGCAAATAAAAAAGAAAGCAAAAGAAGACACCATGTCAATTATTACATAGTAAACTAAGTTATTGTATTCAAAGGATGAGATTGGTGGGACATCACCATACGTTTTCCGATATTTTAAACCACAAGTATTGTTAGCAGGGCTTATGTTACCCGCCTAACCATGAGTTCAGTCGATTTCATCGAATAGTTGTACCCTCGCCAATACCAATAGTTGATCCCTTCATTGTTTGATGGGGTTTCCCCTGCCAAGTACATGCCGTTAATATTTGCACAGTTACATAGCCTGTGCCACCACCCAGATTTCTTCCAATCGGCACAGTTACCTGCAGACCAAATGTCATTGTCCTGGTCCCATGTGGTAAACTTCATATAGTTTATGGATTGCTCAAAACAATCGTCTACAAATAAAACACCATTATTATTTTTATTTGAAATTGCTAGGTTTAATCTTATTTCAAATTTTATAAACGCTACAAAACCATGGTTTTATTTCTAAGTAAATGTGTACATTTGTAAGATGACAGCCATTTTTTCCCAATAGGTTTATATATAAACTAAACTTAAAAGAGTGTTAATGAAACCGACGTTACGGAGAAACTTTGATAGATATTTACGGTTTAAAATACCGGATAATTTTGCCGCTTACAAAACTGAATTTCGTTGTAGTGGGTGGTATACTCATGATCCAATTCTCTAACCGTGCTCATTAAATAAAAAAAAATGTCATGCAAAAACCTCATCAAACATAAATTCGTACTATTAACCTTGATTTAAAACAGAACACAGTCAACAAGACTTTTAAGACTTATTTGATAGAAAACAAAACACAATTCTCACCAACGTTCCCGGAAAACCCTGATAGAGTGACGGTGTACTTGGTTGATTCGTCTCCTACATTGAAACTGCTGTACTTGACGTGGCGTGTCTGGTTGTCAAAGTCCTCCATGTCCATCCTCATCTCGTATGTCCCCTGACTCAGTAGGTGATGTAGTTTGTCATTACCTGTAATAGTAATAGCGGTGAGAAAAAACTACTGAGCTGTTAAATGGGGCTGACCCTTTTATTTCCTTCAATGATAAGAATTACAATAATATATGAAACGAACCTACACATTTTTTTTTAATTTTTCTTCTGTTTTTGTAAATATTTTCTACGTTTAATTAAATTTGGACCAGTCTTTTAACACCAACCATTGTTAAACGAAATATAATAAAAGAGTTTCTACATAAATTTGAATATAGAACAAAGTCAGAATATTTACCAAGCCAAAACTCTGATCTCAAATTCCCAAATCCATTCTTGTAGTCCATCCATGTTCGATAAAAACCCTCAGAACCGTCATGTCGTCTCTGAAACACCTTGAAAATCAAGGAACCAAGAATTTTTTTTTTATAAAGATATGCTATATGTCTTTAAAATAAACACATGTACAGCTTTGTAAAAAATATTTTCCAGGCCTTCTAAATACTTATATTATACCTAGAGATATGTTTGCATACCTTAGTCATTTGAATGAAAACTATTTGATATAATCAATTTTCAATTTAATTGTTTCAGCCTTCGGGATATATAAAAATTATATAAAATGTCCTTACTGTCCAGCCACCGCCATCTTTTTCCATGTCACAGAAAACTGTCACCTGGTTTAGGTATGGTAGCTTTATTGTGTAAAGTCCACTAGGTAGGCGGCAGTTAATGTTGTGCAGAGAAGTGCAGTCATTTGGAATGGCATTGTCTAAAAAAAGGAAATGGTACATATAGATTTTGTCGACATTAAAATTTCATCATGTTTGAGACTTTTTTAACATAACAACTCGATATCCCATAAACTTGTTGGGATGATTTTTTATTGAAAGTGTGAAGACGCTAAAATATGAACATTTCAAAGTTCATATTTGAATTTTACCTGTAGGATTAATTCATAAACAAATACGGTATTGACCAGTTTTGAACATAGACGTCAATGCAGTTATATTAATTCGTGTAACCACATACGTAAACAAATGTTAAAGGATTTCTTGAATGCTATGTTTTAATTCAAAATAGAAATGATCATAATGAATCGTTGAAACAAAGTAACATCTGATATACGGTATGATATATTTATCACAATTTAGTAAGTAAGTAAGTAAGTAAGTAAGTAAGTAAGTAAGAAGTAATTATTTATTATAGTGAAGTTGTGCATATATTACATTTGTAATACAAAGTATATGTCGAAAATTAGTAATTTGCAACCGGCCCTTTGGACCTACAAGTTACTTTATACAATTGTATTTGTAAGCATGCATGATTTCAAATTTATATTAATAATAATTATATTAACTTCTGGACATTTATAAATTACATATCTGATAAACAATATTTTTTAACAAGTTTACTTTTGAATATTTTTTCCCTGAATTGGTAAGCAGAGTTTATATATCTAGAAATAGATACATTTGTCAGTTGATCAACTAAATGGTAACTGAAAGCGAACAGAAGATTAAGGCTATGTCTTTCTTTTAACTTATACTTTACCTTCAGTTGTATTTTAGTTTAACGCATGAAAATTCGTTCTGTGTACACGATCAGATATGTCCATTTATTATTAGACACGATGCCAACAAAGTTATGTTTGTGATGCCTGGGAAGAAGTCATAAAGTATTATGTTTGCCTTTTGAAATACTATGGTATACAACTAGTAAACTCACCTCGAATACAGTTGACTTTTTTACTGGAGAGCGTCACACACAGATCATCAGTTGAACATGCCTGGCATTCATTCGTGAGACTTGCAGTCTACAAGAGATGGATGTATGATGGACTGTTATGATATGTAATAATTACCAAAGACCCAACATAATTTAAGAAGGCTCGATAATCATGGCCATTTTTGAACTGTATTGATCTCCTTTAAAAGGAGAGGTCTATATAAACATATAGGAAAATGCCTAAATTAAATATGTAAAATATATGTTTATTTTCTTTTCTGAATAATAGTTTGTAGCTAAAGAGATATCTTAAAATGTAAAGCAGATCTGATTGCTAATTTATTGACCACCAGCCTCCTTAAGTACAATTTGTATCTATAATCAGACAATGGGGAAAAAGTAAATACAAATTAAACAAACTGACCTGGTCAAGTTCTATTCTAACATATTCGGATTTTGGTTCGGTTTCGTTGATGGCCGACACTAGCTCACACAGCAGTTCCTGTTTCCGGTAGTTGGCTCCACGACACAGCTTGGGTCTGTGTCTACATTCTTGGACACACTGCTGCTGTCCAATGATCTCCATCACCCGGACAACGGGACCAATATACCTCTCGCCGGGAACAACCGCATATGTCACCCCCACGTATACATGTAATGCTACTAAGCAAAGCAGTGCAGTCGAACAGACCATTCCATTAAAAATAAACAAGTATGCTCTCATTTTACATCTGAGTATACTGAGCTCTGGCTTTTTTGACAAAAAACTGCGATCAAATTAATTGTTTTGAAATCCCGGCTACATTTCCTTATCAATATCTCGAAACAGTCGTAGAAAAACTACAAGCTTGATGGCACAGATGCTATCCACTGGATCGCATGCTGACTGACGTTTTTCATACTAATTGTTAGACCATAATTGATCACCTAATTGTCTACGGACTTTTCCGGTTTTTTTCCCGATTACGACAAAGAGCACACGGCGGGTGTGACCGGTCAGCAGAGGATGCTCACTCCTCCTAGGCACCTGATCCTACCTCTATCTTTTTGGAGGTACGTGTTGCTCTGCTTTGAATTTGTATTTCGTTTGATGGATTTTTGAGATGGTTGACGGTTTGTTATTGTCAATTTTTCATGTTACCGTACGCTTAAAACAAACAATATAATAATATATTTTATGATAAGCAGTTATGTGAACAATGCTTTGTTTTGACGCCATGAATTTCCAGTTGAATTAAAAGAATGTTCATATATATGCCCCTCCCCTTTATATGAGACACTATATAAATCGATTGTAAAAATATGTCGCTGATATTACTGTTGATCGAGTTATTGTTTAATTTTAATACTAAAGGGTTGAACTACGAAATGATTGGCTGCAATGATGAAATAGAAAACTAATGTTATCTAACCAGAATAGTTTTCGGATATGTGATTGTTATTAACCTAATACCTATCGGTATAGTATTAAGAAATAATATATATTTTCCCCCAAAAACTAATTTGAATTTCTTTAATTTTGTTTTAGATAGATTATGCATTAATAAAACAATATTAATTAATAATACAATTTTACACCTTAACGTATTATTTTTTTTTTGTCACATTCCTATTTTTCGGGTTAACAAATACGGTTTCGATATTTTTGTTTTAACAACACCTTTTTATTTATCATAAAAAACCCTTTTAATTACAAAGATATGATGTTACAATTTAAAATAGATTTGGTTCTAAACTCTTCTTGTTATAAGAAAATAAAGGCATGAATCATAACACTTAGATTAGCAAAAAGTGTAATACATTTAACAATGCAGCTAATTATATAAAACTAACTGTCTCAAACATTCTGAAATTCCAAAAAAATGTTAATCTTTGGGCAGATGTGGACATTTTTGTTCTTAAGCACACATTCGTTTAAAGTAAGATTCTTTTTGGAGTAATGGGGTAGTTTAGAAGATCAACACCAGCTTTGTGCTTACGCTTAATTATGGCATGTACATATTCATTTCATAAATAATGGTTTTTATTTTAAATCTCAGATATAAAATGTACCTGAATGTTCATTAAATGTTTGCATTATAAGAAAATGTAGCGTGTTTGTTTATAGATTGTTAACGCATATTTACGTTAACTAAAGCAATCCTAAATCATTAGTCGCTAGTAAAATCTTGGAGGTTTGAAAATATTTACATGGTAATTTTTCTTGTCCAGATTGCAGGGCATCTACCTTATATGTATGTCATCACTTTTTTCATGTTTTGTCTACCTGTAATAATTATTTTTGGAAAATCAAATTCTTTGAAAAGAGAAATTGTCAACTCATGATTCAAACTGCAGCAAGTATATTTTTTAATTTAAAATTCAGAGAATCATTTCCATGAAATCATCTGAAGAATTGTTTATTAATTTGATTTTTCCTGAGTATTACATTAAAAAGAATTGATAGATTGTATTTTAAGTTTGAAATTCAAAGGGGTTTTTAGTCCTGTGCAAGTCTTTGCAAATTCAGAGAATCATTTCCATGAAATCATCTGAGGAATTGTTAATTTATTTGATTTTTCCCGAGTATTACATTAAAAAGAATTGATACATTGTATTTTAAGTTTGAATTCAAAGGATTTTTTGTCCGATGCAAGTCTCTGCAGTGTTTAAGAACAAGTAAAATTGAAAAACACAAAAAGGCACGTACTGAAATAATTATTTATAGAGAAATCATTCTATTCTTTGATTTCACCTCTCACTCTGTCAGTTGGGAATTGTTTAAATGCAACAGGGGATGCTTACTCCTCCATGGCACCTGATCCTACCTCTATTTTTTTAGGAGGTCCGTGTTTGCTCTGCCGCTGTTTTGTAATTTTCCTTTGGACTTTTGAATTTGAACACTCTTCGTTATCATCACATGTCATTGATTTACACCTAAAAACCTATTCCTAAAAAAGAATACTTTATCATTTGTCTATACTGACTGATACTGGTATGTTTAAAAATTGATACAGTCAACTTGAGCTTGCAAGAAAGCATTCTCATACCTGGTGAAATGGGAATTTAATATTCACGATAGATTGGTGTATAAAACAATATTTGTTTAATTTGATTTTTATGGGGTTTTTCTTTGTGGTCATTTAAAGAAATCGCAAGGAATATTTACTTTAATTGAGAAAACTTCAAAAATTCAATATCTACTTTTGCTGATTGACACGGCATATGGTATTGTATAATTTAAGTAGATAATAAATACAAATGTATATGCCTTATAATCCAATCTTCCACAACAGAAATAGAAAAACATATAGCGATGTATTCAATAACCACCCCCCCCCAAAAAAAAAAAACAAAAAAAAAACAAAAACAAAAACAAAAAACAAAAAAAAACAGAAAAACATCAACCAACCAAACAAAAACCGCGTTAATGTATACAAATTAAGAGTTGATCGGATTGATACTCAGGGGTACCGCCCAATGTACACCAATGCATATATGCAAAAAGAATTGGCTTCAATATTTAACTAAAATTGAAATATGAATCATCACCATTATTTTTTTTTCAGAAGGCAGAAAGACAGACAGAATGACTGACAAGTAGGCAGTCAGACAGATGGATGGATGGATGGATGGATGGATGGATGGATGGATGGATGGATGGATGGACGAACGGGTGGACGGATAGACAGACGGACAGAGAGAAATATAATGTCTGGCATCTATTCAGCTCTGACAATTGTTTGGACTGGTGCATGTTACCAGTTGTTTTGGATTTTAATAAAAGTTCATGCGATATTTATAAGGCGCAACCTCTTTCCATCTCAACGTTAAATGAGATATATCACAAGTAAAAGAGTGAGAAAACTAGTCTATGCTCATCTTAATGGAAATCAGTGGCAAACATCGAATTTTTTCGTTCCACTTCGATTTTGAGCGACGGACTTTATTTACAAGAAATTTGGCAATCATTGGCAATTATCGAATTTTCCCGTTACACTTCGATTTTAAGCGACGAGCTCATAACAACGATTATTTCTGTTCCACTTCGACTCCTTGCGATACTTTTATTACAGCAATTGACATTAATCGGCAATCATCGATTATTTCCATCACGTATCAATTTCTAGAGACGTATTTTTATTTCAGCAATCGACAGTCACCGACTTTTTCCGTAATACTTTGAGTACTCACCATATTGTTTCAAATTAAGGTTCTGTTTACAACGCATACAAATTTTAAAACGTGAATCAAGACGCTGTTTTGAATAGTCTTTAGATTTAAAAATTACAGCTGATTGTTACAATTTTGTGGCTTTTGGAATGTGAAATAATTTCCATGTATCAAATTATTTAAGACGTTATATATTTTCACCTTTTTTATCAGCAAAATAGGTCTCTTTGTAAAGTTTATAAAACTGATTCTGTATGGGAACACATACATAAAAAATAAACACATCATGGGCATGTTTTAAAAAAATACATACAGTTTAGTTTTGTCCACCAATCAATTTGGTCTGTTCAACATTGTATATTAGTTGAAAAAAATGCATACAGATATATTTTTGATTTGTCAAAACTTTTTTTTTATTCTGAGTTCCATAATTTATAGCGAATGTCAAAGTCGTAACACAAGCGTCACCACCTCGCCGCCGAGGGCAGATCTTAATAATGAAATGTGGTGATAACAGTGATCAAAATCAATAGTCCAAAAGAAAATTACAACACAGGAGCAGACAAAACGTACCTCTACAAAAGTTAGAGATAGGATCAAGTACCACGGAGGAGTGCTGACCGGTCCCGCTCGCCTTGTGATTTTTTTTTCCGTAAACGGAAAACCAGAAAAATCCGAAGACAATTTGTTGATAAATAATGGCCTAACAATAAGTATGAAAAACGTCAGTCAGCATTTGACCTAGCAAAAGCTTGCATTTGCAGACAAGGTCGTTGTATTGACCATAGAATATACGAAATGATGACTTCAATCGAGAGTGTTGATAATCTTGTTTTATCAACTTGTTTGTCATTAGCTTGACTCGTTAGAGAAATTATTAATACGTAGAGCATGCCCTTGCGTATCGAATCAACTGAGACAAACTCCATATGCAGGTGATGAAGGTATATTGCTACATAAGTAAGGAAAGTTGACTATAGAAAAATTGAAGTCATCGCGTTTATCTTAATGTTTTATTGTTAGGTTACCATCAATGTCTTTTTCTAGTAAAATATCTAAATATGAAACATATGACTCAGACTACGTGATATATTTAAATTTAAGTTCACTTAGATATATGGAATCGATGTTAGAATGAAAGTAACAATTGTTAATTGATGTTACGTCGTCGATATACCTAAATGTCGATTCAAATGCCACATCGAGTGATTTTTTTATGTACAAGTCTTTGAATAAAGTCTGCCTCATATGAGTATAGGAATACAATGTAGGTCTGCTAACAATGGAGGGCAATTGGTACCCATGGAAATTCCAACAGATTGTTGGATGACCTGATTTCCAAAAAATACATGGATGCTGTTAGTCAGAAACCCAAGCATCTTTTTTATATTCTATTCAGAGTACTTGTACACGCAATCCGAATGATTTTAAACAAAATAAATTTGTAAATGACCGATGACAAGGTAAGTAAATGTATGAGCTCCATTTCTGAAAACGCAGCTACCAACGATGTCAAAAAACCTGGACTTTAATTTATTGTGGGGAATGGTTTTATAAAGTAAGAACACTTGTAAGTTTTGATGCTATTGATTTTGGTAAAAGTTTGTGATTTCGATTTTTTTTTTAAAGTTCCTTGAAATGTTTAAGTAACCGCATCTGATTTACACAGCTTCTTGAATAAAGTGTTGCACATTACTCTTGAAGTTTTTCCTTTACTGCTGTTAATATTAAAGTAAGGATTAAATTAAAAAAAAAAGCTTGGTAGAAAAATTACTGGAACCCGCTATATTATCTTTGTTTGTAAGAAGTATTGTAATTCAAAATCATATTGGTTGTTGGAAATGTTAAAAATATTTAAAACTGACACATGATTTGGAGATCTACCTCCTTAGAAAACGGAATTTCAGAATTTATAAGAGGCAAGGTAATGTGGGACCATTGTATGTGAAGTTTGTTTTGTAAATAAATCAGCACTGCAAACGTTATAATTGTCATTTAAATTTAGATTCTGTGGTTTTATTTGACCATTTTAGATTCGCAGTTATAATAGCTGACAAAATTACCTCATGGGTATAGCCTATTTCCTAAAAGCTAAAATGAAGACGTTTATTGATTTCATTGTCTGTTTGTCTGTGCTAATCCTACGAATCGATTTTGCAATGTATAGTCCAATGCATTTTATCAATGGTTTTTTAAATATTTAATCGCATCATTGCTGAACATGTATTTATACTTATAAATTAAGACATTTGCTAATAAACTAAACTATGCCTGTGCAAAGCAGAATAATGATTCCCGTAGAATAATGACCGTGGGTCATGTTTCGACGTATCATAATGACCCCCGGTCATTACTCTACGTAGAAAAATGATCCTTTGGCTGAGGAATAAGTGTCATTTTCATAAACTGAGCGCACTCTACGTGAAGAAAAGTGACCCCTGTAGAATAATGATCCTTATAAATATAGGTTTCTCAGTATTATTTCTTGTTAAATGTAAAATAATCTCTACAATATGGTCATTTTTATAGCAGTAAACAGAAAATAACAAATTATGATTCATATTAAAATAAACTTAATGTAAAAGAACGGGTATATTTTAGAAATTAAAAACCTTTCCTGATATCAAACTACTGACATTCTGCACTGAGGTATAATTATCATCACAACGAGTTGCATGTATCTCACATCTATACTAATAAGTATACTTGGAACCTACTAAGAGCATACATAGAAGTTAAGATTTGACAAATGTTTGTTAAAAAAATAAGGCAATTCGTTTCTTGAATGCCCGATAAAGTTTTGATAGGAAACACGTATGCAAAGCGCGACCTCTGGGTAGAGAATGGAATAGAACTTTCTAGAACGGGGTAACCAAGAATGCAGGTTGAGTAATTTAACGTCATGGCGAAACGTGTAGGACGTCTTCATCATGCTTTGTGAGTAGATACCTTGGAGTGGACATCTCTTGGTTAACACAAACAAAAGTTAATAAATAAATTGAACAAATTGATGCGATTTTAGATTTGATGGAAACAACTTTCCAGAACGGGGTGCCCAGGAACGCGATTTGACTAATTAACATCATGGCGGAAAGTGTAGGACGAGTTTACCATTGGGTAGATACTTTGCAATTGGATCCGATAACTTTGGATTAAAATATACAAATAAATATTCACACACAAGCTTTTATATTTTTTTAATTTCATACATTTTCAAACCCCGACGAATAGGTAGTAAATCTTATAAATTAGTTTGTAAACAATGAACAATGTTCTACGTCTATATGAATAAATGATATATGTATGAAATGGGGAAGTTGAAGGGGCAGGGGGCCTCCCCAATGATTTTATCAAAACAGTTTCCAATCTGAAATTCGGTTTTTTGGGGGGTGGGGAGAGGGCACAGTAATACAAATTTTAGTGAAATTTGATCATAAGAACAAAATTTAGATAAACGATAAATTTTCATTTAAGCTGTATGTTACGTAGGTAATTATAAAAGAAAAAAAATCGAACAGTATATGAAAAAATGAGCAAAGAATATTGTTCAACGTATTTAGCATTGTATATCGCCTCATATGGACACAACTGTGATCGGGCGAAGCCGATCACAAAAAAATATATAAATATACCTAATAAAGAATCATTCTTCGAATATTGGTAGATGATCAAATACATCTACGGTCGGGCGACCCTACCACTTTGGATAACCTCATAATACTCAAAGAATGATTCTTTATTCCTTTATTAAACGTTATCTCTATTAATTGGTAAATAGAATGGGTTCCGGAAATGAATGTAAAAATAGTTTTTTCAACTGTTATGTATAGTAGCAACTCTCCCTTCTACCGCGTCTAATGTATGCTATCTAGTTTTCATTTATTACCGGTGTCATATCATATATTGATCCCTCGAAATTTTTAAGGTTCAAATTATGCGATATTCTGAATCCAGATTGAATATTTTGCTGCAAAAAGTACGATTGAATATTGAAATATTCATTGATAAATGTATTAGACTATACTTTACAAAATCGATTCGTAGTGTTACCTAAGACAAAAACAATGGAAAATGTAAAGATATTGTTTAATCCAGCATTGCATATGCCCACGCGTGTGACAATACACGAGAAATAAAATTTAATGCATATATAGTGGACAAATCATATTGTTCAAAATTATATATGAAAAACAAATTATTATAGCGCAATATTATTGGAAATATTGTAAAGAGTTCGGAACTATACCATTATTTATTTAAAGTGCGTTACGAGGTAACCAAAAACGGATACGTTGGTCATAGTATTTACGAGTTTGTTTGTTTTTATATCATAACGGATATGCTTACTCGAAACCTCCTAAATTTAACATGGCGGTAAGGTAGGTTTGAAGAGTTAAAAGATTTTGTTTCTGCAACTTGTATTTTTTAATATTGTACAAAGACACATCTTCATTTACGTCCTTTAATTAGCGTGCAGTCATGGTTTATCTTTGAATGCAAGATTGAAAACGTTCCTATAATTATTAATAATCTCGATCGATGTCGTAAAAACAAAAACAAAAAACTATCATTTTTAAATTGATGTAAATATAAAATTATATCAAGAACAACAAAAGTTTTCTACTATGTAGAACGATAGCTGCATGTACCTGTTGTCTTTGTTTTAAAATCTCCTAAGTCTTTACATTTTTTTTCCCTTCACGAAATTCTGATCATTTTCATCTTACCGTTTTTTCTTTGTAGATGTCGTGATGAGAACATACACCATTGCGGAGAATCAACGCAAATAATTAATATTAATTAAAATAATAAGAAAGCCCTGAAGAAAAGGACTGGACGTTGCAGTGAAAATTATCATCCTGAATCTGTAATATAGTTGTTATTTCAATTAAATCTAAACTCAACTTTGAAACAATGTTGAAAAGTCAACGTTAATTCCAATAGACCATCTTGATGTATCAACAATTGATTTGCATGTTTAATCAACGCCTGTCTACCTGCTACATCTCTCTTTCTCTCTCTCTCTCTCTCTCTCTCTCTCTCTCTCTCTCTCTCTCTCTCTCTCTCTATGTTTCGCTGTCTCTCTCTCTCTCTCTCTCTCTCTCTCTCTCTCTCTCTCTCTCTCTCTCTCATGTTTTTAAGCTTCAACTGCATTTAATGCACCTTTTATGTCGTTTATGGAATATTTTTATCTTTATGCTGATTAATTGATTTTTTTGGTACACAAAAGCATTCCCGAATAAATGTCAATTGAATATTGACATTGGTTACTTCTGTAAAGTTTGATACAAATTAATAGCAATTACATTCGAGATTAAAATAATTTCTGAACTGGATCCTGAAAGCGTTGATATATATGTTTACTTTACAATCATCCTTATGATATTTAGATATAAATTACAGTTGTAATGTTTGTTTTGTTTCCGTGTTTAATATTTTACATCAATATCTATGTTGAATTTACAATCATCCTCATGATATTTAGATTTAAATTACAATTGTAATTTTGGTTTTGTTTCCGTATCTAATACTTTACATCAAAGATTCTACTATCAAATTTGTTTATTGAGGTTCTACAGTGAGTAAAACACATATATGTTTGTACACAGTTTTATTATAAATAGAACAACACTCAACACAAGACGGTAGAGTCTGAAATTTACAATAAGGAGAAAGAGCCTGTCATATGAAGTACAGAACAAGTGGTTTCAAGGGAGGTAATTATAAATCTTTTTATTTTATAAAAAAGAAATAGAATTCAATTTAATTGAAAACCGAAACGGTTTTATTTTAACATGATATCTAGTCTCGGTAGTGAGGTACATTGGTTCTCTAGTAATGGGAGGACCACATAACAGTGCTGTTGTTTTGTTTTTGTTTTTAATTAAAGAAAATTCAATATGCATAAATCATTGTCAATACAGACCGTTTCCCCCTTGTCACATCACGCGGCTATACGCTTGATGAAATGTGAATACATGTGTATATGATAAAGCGAAAAACTCAAATGAAAAAAATAGCAAAAATAACAACTGGAATAGGTGGGCCATTATCTTCTGGTTTACTTCATTCCTGAAAGAGTAATAAAAGTACATGAAAGTGTCTGTATTTCTATGTATTCACTGTGACTCTTAAATATTCAATATCGTTCAATATTGTTAAGATTTAAAAAAAAAAGAAGAGAAACACTACAATTCGATGTATTAGGTTAAATAATCACCGAAGTATCCGTATGCTGGTAACAAAATTAAAAGAAATTAATATGTAATTATTTCCTATTAATTAAATATGTATATAGTCCGGTGAAAAATATAGAAATGCTGCGTATTATATGTAAATAGGACATTATTAATATAACATTGGGACAATAGAGACGTGTTTTAATGCTCACGATAACCCGTAGGAAAAGATGCAGTACGGGACGATACGTAGTACAATGTACTCTGTACATGTGACAGTGGGGGGGGGGGGGGGGGGGTATAAAAATATTATATTAGGTTGAATCATTTTTTTTAAAATACAGTAAACCTCGTTTAGTATGAACACGGATATAGCGAAATTTCGGATATAGTGAAGTTTTTTTTTTGAATCCCCGGTAAAATTCTTAACAAATATTTGCAAAAGTTTACGGTTATAACAAATTCGGATATAACGAATTTACGGATATAGCGAACTGATTTTGAGTCCCGTAAAGGTGAATAATAACGAAATTTAACACTTTTATAACGAATTTCTTTACAGTTTAAAAAGTTTGCACTACCATTTGACATAATAATAGTTTGAATGAATTTATTTTGACATAAATTCTTCAATTCACAATCCTATTATTAAAGATATCAAAAGAATGTATTTTCATTCTTAGCAAACATTGTAGTCTGGTTAAAGAAAACATATAATGTAAATCAATTGGTCCCTAGGACTTCGCTATAACTGAGTTTTACTGTAGATGTATTAATGTAAATATGGTTAATACATTTGCTTGTGTATTCATGTTGCAATCAGAAACCGATATCGTACTCCAAGAAGGCTTATCTTTGCCTCGAGTTTATTTGCCCTTCTACACTTGCAGACAGTTTCGCCCAATATTGTATTCGCCATTAACAGTTAGAAATAGATACTTTGTTTAATTAACAAAGTTATATAACAATGTTTGATTTTTTTTTTCATTTTCAATTAGCCTACTGACAACAAAGAAACACGGGGAAGGGGGAGGGGCAGATATTTCCTGGATATATATTACATGCGCGTTTTCTTGTAGAAAAAAGAAATGTTATCCGATTTATGTTACCTGGCAAAGCTCGTGTTCCTACTCCCATAGAGCCCATATGTCCCATGGATCCCATAGACCCCATCATTGACACTGCAAAACAATAAAACCTCGTGATCACAGATCGATAAATGAATGAACGGACAGACAGACACACAAAACGATAGATAAACAGACGGTTATATATACCCACAACAACTGATTTTATTTATTGGTAAAGTTTCAGATATTTAGATACGTTTATTTAATAATATACATGTTTTCATTTTTCACACTTCCAGGATAAATCGTCATTGTAAATAATTCACTAAATTTCGATTTAAATCATATATTCCTTAGTGTATGTTTTTGCTTACTTCGAGATGCCATCTTCATTTGTGCTCCTAAAGATTAAAAGAAAGGATTTTTTTATTCACACGAACACCAAAAAATAATGCAAATAACATATGTTGTTTGTTGGGGTTTTTTTTCATTCCAACCAGCCATGTTTTTAGTTTTCATTGAAACAAATCCATAACAATCGTCAACAATTGTAACTTTTTTAATGTAATTTATGGCACTATCAGCAATATTATACAAGGTGAGTAATCCGTATAACTTACTTCTGGCCTGCATGACATCCCCAAGATTGTCAGCTATTAAATTAAAAATAAAATTATCAATGCATGTTCAATGCATTTGCACAAAAGAGAAAACGTATTTTTTCTGTATCGCGCCTTAAAATTCAAATATTACAATATTTTACAAAATGAAATATAACAAATTGAGCAAATACTTCCTAAGATTGTACTAATCTACAAACCAATCTGGTCTGGTGTCATTCCAGCTGTGAAAAAATAAAATGAGACAATATCCTTAATACATAAAACAGTAATTACTTTTGCACTGTAAACCAACCTTGATTGGCAGCGACTTTATTTCGCGATGTACTTCTGATAAAGTAGTTCACGACGACTATATTCGCGACCTTTTCCAACAGGTTATAATAACCATACGACAAGTACTGGTTCGTGGCGAGAAATATTTGGGAGGACAAAGCTCTCGCGAAATGTTTTCGCACGCTAATCAACGTTGGTTTATAATATAGTTCAAGCTGTAATACAAGTTGATTCTCTACTTTTTTCTGCTTTTGTTTAAAAAAGCTTATTAGTTTTGGTTCTTTTTTTTAAAATGAAATTTCAAAATTATATTTAAATGAGAGTTCTCCAATAAGTATCAATGATTACAAAAAAATCTTACTTTGCCTCATGGCTATTGCTTTCACTGAAAAGGGAAGAAAAGAAACGGAATAATAGAACTGCTCAGATACTAGATCATGGTTCATGGTGTTCAAATTTGGCTGTTGAATTTTTAGACCACGTGAGCTGAAGCTCACTGTAGTAAATTAAATGCTCAAAGGTATAAATATTTTGGCATTTTTAATAAGTTTATTAGTTGTTTTAACTGTTCTAATTTAAAAAAAAAAGTTTGGTTTGACACAAATTTCTAAAACACTGGGTCTACCTTAACAAGTTATCTGAAATGTGTAATAACCGAAGAAATTGATTGTGCAGTCAATTTGCAAAATACTGATTAATCTATTACTATATTATCGAGTAATTAATTAATATTTAATTCAGTCAGACTTTGTTATCTCGAACTAGATGGAACTGTTTAAAAACTTCGAAATATCCAAGTATTCGAGATATTGATGGTGAAATACTTAAAAAAATAAGTGATTTGGAATTACAAATCATTTTGACATATCCATTATATTTAAGATATCAGTCTTCCAGATATCGAGGTTCAACTGTATATATTTTTTTTTTATTTTGAATTATAATGACACTAGGCAAACAATATAGCTATGACACCAAATAAAATGCTAGCCAGTAATCTTCGTCTTAATTGTTTATGAGATTTAAAAAGTTGTTAGATTAGTTTTAATAATTGATAATGTTAGAATGAAAAATGAAATGATAATGTAAGAGTTTGCCTTACTTTTGATATCCATAGGCATCGTTGCTAAAAGGAAAGATTAAAGGAAAGTTAAATGTAGTGGTTTTGTAAGTAGATGTTTACTTAAAAAGAAGATAAATTAATTTAAATTTACACAATATTTTAAATATATCGATTCTTACCAGCACTAGTTGAGGTCCCTCCCATAATATCAGCTAAAACAGTAAAATCATTAGATCAGAAGTTTCACGTGTTTCTCTCAATAATGTACATGTAGATGTTTTCTATTTTACAAAATCCAAAACACTTCAAAGACTCTATCCCATTTCTAATTACAAAACACATAGAAAAAAACAACTTGTGTCCAGTTTACCTATTTGATCTGGAATCAGTCCTGAAAATAATACAAAAAGTGTATTTTTATATTATATATATCAATGGTCCAAAAAAATAAGCGATTAGCATAATAATGAAATGTAAAATCGATGAATTGACTTCTCACCAATGCTGGCAAACAACATGTCTGTGTTGGCGCCATTTGCCAACATTTGGTTAAATTGGCTAGGTCCACCTGCTGCTCCTGTAGCACCGGCTGTGGATCCTGCGCCTGCGGCACCAAACCCTCCCATGTTTCCAGAACCACCCACGCTGCCGACTCCATGCATCATTGTTGTTTGACCTGAAATTCCCGAGGATGGAAACATATTGGCACCATTTGGGACTGTTGGCATTGGATCTACAGGATCCGCACCTTATGTGTAAATACACCACAACGTCATCATTATACATATATACCATTACGTCTGCATGAATAAATATACCCAACGTCATTATCACAAAGTTAAAAAAGCAACTGACAAACAGAAAGATAACAGAGGAAAAATCAACATAATAAGTTCATGCGTGGTTTAATAAACTTACTTGTCCCTTATCACATTTCACAAGAACTTACACGTACACAATGGAAACCAACAAAAGGACATCACCAACATCAAATACACAAAACAACAACACAACTACAAAAGTAGCAATTGTAATTACAAGCACAACACAAAATTGCAAATTGAGGGCACATTAATATGAAAATATAGTGAAAAAATGACAACGCACATTTAAATGCTGAAACACTATAACTATTTGATAGCATTCTTACCAAGTCCCAAGTTTCCAAGCCCGAAGCTACCCATGCCCATGTCAAACATGTTGTTCATTCCAGCTGAACCAAAGCCAGCCTGCGTCTGTGTAGGCATTGGGTTCTGAAGGAAGCCCATATGTGACATCTGCCCAGCGGCGTCAAGGGGCGTCAGCCCGAAAAAAGAATCTTAAAGAGAAATGAAAAAGTTGGAGATGAATTCCCAACAGTTAGAATCTGTAAATAATGTGTTAATGTATTTTTATAACATGAAAGATTTAATTTACTAAATTATGTGGGTGGAATTTAGAAAGAGTTTTACTATACCTGTTGTGGCGATTTGTGGCGCACTTGTGCCAGTTGGTGGGGCAATTGTGGTTGTTGGTGCCATGTTTGATCCAGGCCATGCGTTAAGGTTATTTTGAATTGTCACCGGCGTGTTCCAAGGCGACGCGCTTCCAACCTGTTTGTTTGATGATGCAGAAGGAAGGGTTTTTTCTAATGTGTTCGTGGCTGATTGGGCATTTTTGGTTTGGAATGTTATATCCAAAGGAGCATTTTTCATGGTGTTTGAATTTCTAGGCTCTTGATAATTGATTTGATGAATATTTTCCGTTTTGGATCTTGCAGATTTAAACGGATCCGGTGGTGGAATTGCTAAACAAATATCAAATATTTGATTTATACAAAAGAAACGCAGTGTTTTAGAGCAACTGAAAGTATAAATGTTTCTTTTAGTTGAATTCAATAATAAAAATTGACAATCGTTAGGCTGAATCCTGTCAAAATCAATTTGACAATAAATCGTATCCCATCAGTCAAGTAACTCTGCTTGTTCCTTTCTCTGCCCAATAAATCTCACAACAAAACAATCATTTCAGCAATATCATCATTTCTTTATATCAATCAATTTCAAACGAAACCTTATGATAATAGCCAGGCTTTGTACAAAATCAATGTTATTTTGTTAAATGGAGAATTAGTGAAAAATCATATATTGATATCAATAATGTCGTGTCCCATATTTGAACGGAACTGCAATCCTACATAATTTAAACATGAAATATTGCTATCATTTATGTTAACTACATTGCCTACATAGACGAGAGATATGACCGCTTCTTTAAGACATTTTTTTTTTTTGGGGGGGGGGGGAGACATTTGCGAGGATCGAAGAAGAGGACACAAAAAGAGTTTACATGTAACAATATAACAATATACTATTATGGAACATAGGAGAAGCTCTTTACGTTAAAGGCGGGTACTGAGCGAAACAGAAGTTTTTTACTACCAGGGTATCTCTTCGAAAAGTAATAATGATGTACTGACCAGGCATTCCTTTAAAAACTGGCTAGGGACTGTCAAAGAAACTGTCTGAGAAAACAAAGTAGCTATATACTAACAAGAATTGACTTGAAGGAAGTTGTCTACTCAGGGTTTGAGTTCTCAAATTCGGATTGTTAAAAAGTTGTATGACATGAGTAAAATTTGGTCTAAACACAAAAAGTATTTATAAAATGAATTTTTATTGACATAACATTCGATATTTTCACTATACTATGGAATTAGGTACAAACAGAAATGGACTTCGGAAATTCGGACTAAATTTTTCAGATTTTTTTTCGCGGAATTTTTTTTTGGCAGTGTTATAATATTCAAAGTTAAGATTTCATTTGTTAGTTAGCATACTTTTGCATTTTTTCTATTGGTTTTATCTAACTTATGAATTAAGATAATCGGATGGCAAACAAAACAAAAATATTGAAAAAAGCAATAAACGATAAAAGACACCGTATCTCACAATTTTGATCATTGACCTCATATCAATTTTATGCCCACATAATAAGGTCAATATAATTAGTTTAATTCTATAAATGTTTCAGTCTTATCATCATTCAAAATTTTGTTAAATTGAATCAAAAATGGGTAGGTATTTGAAAACTAATAGAGGAAATTCGAACTGGAATATTTTTAGAAATTGTCAATGAACACTTAATGCTTTGTATCTATTTAGTGCTACTGCGGTTTATAAACTGTATCTAGTTTTTTAAAGAGTTTAACAATTTGTATTTTTTTCACAATTTAGAAAAACGCAATTATTGTGTAAAATTTTAAGAGATTTTGATTAAATTATCAGAAAATTCAATGGCCATTAACTCAAAAAGTAGGTCATTGATCTACTTTTTTGAAAGTGAAAAATAACACTACAATCAAAGGTCTTTGCCACACAATAGATGGTTTTTCATTATCATTAGTGGATTTTTTTTTTCATTCTGAGTAATCGTAATCCTTAAGAGAAAGTAAATGCAATGCTCTTCCAAGATACCTCTCTGTAACAAAAACGGTAATGACAATGTTCTACCAAAGTTCGTCATTCAGGAAACAGTGTATTCAAGTATAGTCAAGATACCTTTCTGAGAAACTGTGTCCTTCACCGATCCACTTGTCCCGATGGCGACAGAGTTGCCAGTGATGTGACTTTTAACCGGAGTGAAGGTGTCGGAGAAAAGGTCTACAGGAACAGGGTCCCTTCTGCCACCGACGGTAAAGTCCGTATTCCGTCTTCTTGAACGCCCACCATCAGTGGTTTTGGTTTTTAGAGTTGAACGTTTGACCATCCCACCAAGTCCACCAAGCATTGCCGCCATTGGGTTCATCCCCATCGATCCCATTCCACCTTGAAAATATGTGCACACATTTGAACGTAAATTATTGCATAGTATTTTGGACAATGTCAATCCTTATATCTGGTATAAATTGCAAATATCACATCAAACGATAACCAACCTTGTTGAAATGTTTTGTTACAAGACTTGCTTTACTCGTTCTTATTTGAAAAAAAGGACGAATGTCGTTTTGTTTTTCAGAAAATAAATTTCATACGCAAAGTTTCAAAATAGATGGGGAAGAGATAAAACGCGTTCCACAGATGCTGCATATCGATTATTATCATAAGTAAATAACTTTTTTCTTGGTACATTTATGTTTAAATAAAATAAAGAAAAACGTTTGATTGTCTAATAAAGAACCAGTTTAGCATACAGCACTTCACATTCATGTTCGTTTCATATTTAATTCAAGTTTTTTTTAACATAATGAATCACAAATGCAAGTAATTCAAACCCTTGAAGGGATATTAATATTAGTAACACAAATAACCATCAATAATTGATCAATGAAATGGTGAGATTTGTTTGTACTTATTATTTCGTTTGTGTTTTTTCTTTGTTTTGTTTGTTTTGGTGTTGTTTTTTCATTGTGTTTTATTTATTTTCTTTTTGGCGGCTTCTCAGTCATTTAAATATTAATTTCAATTATTAAAATTCAACACTTGATGAAAGTTATTTCAGTTATTGATTTTTAATATATGTTGAAGATATATTGTATTAACTTTATGCAAGAAATAGAATATTATTACCATTGATACATAGGAATGATTATATATGTACAAACTATCTAGTTTCATGCAAACTGCGTGTCCACCAAGACACATGTGCAGCTGATACATCACTTATTCTTACCTCTTCCGCCCATCATTCCTTTAAGGTAAACACCAAATTTAATAACAATTTCACCGACATAGAAAACAACTTTTCTTTATTTGGATTGCTACCCTTGTAAAGGTTACATGTACCACAAAAATGATACACAATGGCGGTTATTTTGCTTTAGCACACAATGAAGGCAGCACAGTTGTGAAAGAGAAAAGGATATATATATATATATATATAGAGAGAGAGAGAGAGAGAGAGAGAGAGAGAGAGAGAGATAGCGGGATAGAGGAGTGGAAAGAGGCATACATGCATGGAGACAAACATGTAGATTAATAGAAAATGGATAAAAAAAAGTTGGAGAACCAGAGAGCCGCTTCAATTTTTAGAAGAGTTACAAAGAAACGAAGAAAAAATAGAAGTGTAGGTTGATGGGGTTCGAGAGATGAAATAAATGCAGATAAAGGGAAAAAGAAAGAGAAGAATGTCAACAGATTAATATTAACAAAACAGATGTAGATCGGTTAGCTGTGCATTTGTATGACAGTGGTGCTGATAAACTTTACATAGATTGTAGATTTTCAAAAATAGTATCTCTCTGGATATATTTTGTTAGTTAATGTAGTGCTAATATTGATACATTGACTACATTTCTTACCTCCTCTTGATGGCATATCTATTAAACACACACAAAAATGAATAGTATGCGTACTTTCATCGCGTTTAAAGTATGTCAACGCACACAAAAATATTACCACGCCTACTGTTAAAGTGTCAAACAATTATCAAACATAGACATAAATAATTCTCATGCCAAGTGTCAAAAGTATGTCAATCACTGATGCAATGCCTATTTCCACAATGTCAAATGTATATCAAAAATAGAGACAATACCACGCCTAATTTCATAGTGTCAAAATTATGTCAAACAAATAAACAATGCCATGCCTATTCAAAAATGTCAATAGTACGCCACTTTCGGTTTCGTTAAGAACAGAAGTGAGATTATATCTTTAACATCGCCCTTGCTCATCTTAACTCATAATCTGAACAACTGAAACCGGTTTGTAATATTTTTTCTGTGTTCAAATTATTATGCATTATCTTGATTTCCGTATAATGATGTTTTACATATAACATATACTGTTCATTGAAATTATGTTATTGAATTTTAACATAAATGTCGGCAACGCAATGTTTATTTCACAATTGCATATTAATAACCATAAAAAAACCTACGTACCTGGAAGGTCGCCTCCGAGAGCTAGGAATAAGAAACAATTGAATTGATTTATCATTATCAATGTTATAATATTATAACCGAAGAAAATTTATTATTTAACAAAAAACAAATTAAAGGAAATAAATCTAAACTACGAAACATTACGAACTTTGGAATAAATATATATGACAATATAATAAAATTCAAACATATAAAGTGCAACAAAATAAAACAACAACGGAAACTTTATTTTTAATAGGGGTTCGATTTCTGATCAATATTGATTAACAATACAGGTTTATATGCCAAACGTTGAATTAAAAAAAAATGTAAATAGCCACTTTTTACTGATTAAGTTCTATAAATAATTATAGCATTTCATGTAAATGGCTTAATTTTTCACAATTCAAAAAATGTTTTTAATACAATCTCTTTAAAAAAGAAAAAAAAATTAAAGATTACCTGCCAGAGCACCTAGCCCTCCCATACCGCCTCCCATACCGCCTCCCATACCTACAAAATTAGACGTGGATATTGAGCACGTGGAGACCCATCGTGCATATTTGATAATTTATGTGTTATGTGTTACATGCGCGGATCTAAGGGGGGGGGGGGGGGTCAGTACAACGAATGGATATTTCTTGATATGACATGCAAAACATGGATTATTTTCATAATATTTTTAAAATGTACATCGACAATATTAAACATCAAATGCAACAGATTTTGGTCAGCAAGTGTTCTTCTAAGTTTTCAGTTTAAGTAATGTTATAGCTACCGAAAAATTGGTCTCTTAAACAGTAGTGTTACAGAAAAGTGTACTATTACATTTATTCTTAAATTGATTTACCACAAATCTAAATATCTTTCAATTGTTTTTGTTTCATATATTCATAAATTCATTTTTTTAGCTTAACAAATAAATATCCGTTTTTTGGAAATAATCCCAACGGGCTATTTTAACCAATTTGGGCGTTTGATCATAATCTGATGGAGACTCCTAAATGATTGTGTGAAACAATGATTTGACTCGTTGTCTTATATAATAATGATATAAATATCAAGAACAAAGTTATGTTTCAGTCAAAGACACAAAACAATAAAATGGAAAAAAGTGTTGCGTTACCCATCAGACTGGCCAAAGCTGAAATAAAGAATTCGAAAAATATAAAACACAGACCTAAGAAATGTATAATGTTTAAAGTATGCTTTGAAAATAATTTTTGGCTAATTTGTTTTACAATCAGATACTCAATTGCATAGCTTTTTTGCTTTATTTGAATCTCAACTTTAAGTAGGTATCAAATTATCAAAGCAATGAGTCACATTGTTAAATTACACTCACCTCCCATATTACCGCCACCTCCCATCAAAGCCAATGGGTCTAAAATAAAAACAAACAGATCATATAGATTTTAAAGCTATCATTTGTGATGATAGGTGCATAAAAGGAAACAAACATGTGTATTTTCAACGTGCATAAAGTGTTTGAAAAGCAAGTTCATATAAAATGCATAACTGAAATTTTCAGTGTATGTTACATGATTATATCGTAAAATTTCTTCATAAAACTCATCATAATGGAATGGGGGTTCTTTTAAGATCAGTTTATTACCTGTTCTGAAATGTTTACATGTATTAATTGTATTTATTACATTTTCAATAGTGAATTACTGTATTTTATAAATGCGAACGTATATGACAATTGTATTCTGTCACAGAGAGAATATAGTCATAACAACTCGTCGGTAATATGCCCTCGATCCCAACAATTTAGACAGTAACAACTAATAAGCATCCAATTGCATTGAATAAAGCTGCGAAAACCTATAAAATTAATAATTTATATCTTTATTAACTCAAAACCCTGCTCTGAATTGTTTTCGATAGTAATCTGTCCCTGGATATTTATGCTCGATCTGTTTATATATTAAAAAACAAGAAAATAAGCGTACTATTAAAATAAATTTTAACAATGAACTTATTTATATGATCCTACACTAAATTTGTTAAATTGTTTCAAATCTGTTGTGTTGATCGTTATGTGCATCTTTCGTATCGACCTATGTTCACCATGCAATATTGTTTGAATGGCCTCAACAATAGACGGCTAATACGAAGAAAACACAAACTGGAGAAAATGTAATAAACAGAAAATTCAATATTTTGAAGTTAGATTCGGAAGTTTTTTCACTCGTGAGACAGGATTTCTTTGCACTCGTAAAAATAAAATAAAACATATCTCGCTCGTGAAATAATATCCGTATCCAACTACAGAACATTGAATATCCTCTATGAATCAAACATAGAATTGTACATGTAATAAATGAATATAAAGCTTACATCAGGTATGGCCTAAGTTATTATTGCTTCTGTACCGGGGGTGCTTAGTATGTAAAGCTTATGATCTGCTTAGAGTTTTAACGGTGAGTTTCTCTGCAAATGTTCAATTTCATTCATTGCGAAATACAGATTTAAAACCTACTTTTAAAGTTAAATGTACTACATTTACAGTTATTGCTGTATCTTCCCTTTCCTAACAGTTGTAACGAGAATTTGCTTTTTTATCAGATAACAACCTGCACACACACTTACTTAATCCTCCCATACTACCCATTCCACTCATCATGGCGTCCAGACCTGGAAAAACAAAAAAAAAAACCAGCTTTATCAACCTATTCACTACAGTAATACACGGATATGAATACTCAATACAACAGCTTGTTCATTGCTTTATATCGGACAGGGTTCTATGATTATGTGTGTGGGGTTTTTTTTGTTGGCAATTTAAAATTAAATGTGGTAATAACGAACCGTGTTCAAAATTACAACTCCAAAGAAAAAATACAAAACAGGATCAAAATACAGACCTCCTCAAAAATTCGAGGAAGGATCAGGTGCCACAAATTAGGGAACATATATTCAGGTAAAAAATATGGACAATTACTGATACCTGTATCTGGAGCGGGACTGGGTTCCGAGTTTCCGGCATTAGAAGAACCACTGGACTGAGATTTGGAGGCTGTTGAGTCAAGTTTGGTATATGATACTTAAAAAGATATAACATACAGCATGCACTACCTACAGGATAACGGAAAGAGAGGAGAAAGCAATAAATCGAACAGATTGGAAGGTAGACAGGAGGAATAGGTACCTGAGTTGCTAGATTTGCCGGACGAAGAAGAAGATGATGACGAAGAAGGTTCATTCATGGACGACGATGCAGCGTCTGGTCCGGGCCCACCACCACCGCCAAACATGCTCATTGCTTGGGCCATGGCTGCCATGTCTAACCCGCTACTTCCAGATCCCCCTCCTCCGCCGAGGGCTGCCCCTAATCCACTCATCATATCACCGCCCCCGCCTCCCAAGAGAGACGCTAATCCTGTAATAAAATGTTTTGTTGTGATTGTTGTGATATACCTCCATCGGTCCTCTTCTCCCTTAAAGCTCAACCTTTTTTTCTTTAATAATCAATTTGTACAAATTGAAAAGAAAAAAAGATATTTTAATTGTAAGCTAATGCCATATAATTGGTCGTTTTAATACACCTATTACGAAGAAAGATCTTTAACTGTACTTATACCTAAAATGCTGCAAAGGGGGGGGGGGGGGGGGGTAAGCTGCAAATTGATACCAATTATTTATTATGACACCTCATTTACCTGTGTACTGACCACGATATTGTGATTGTTATTCTAACGTACCTCCGCCTCCACTTCCGCCCAGTCCGCCGGACAGAAGGCTGGCCAGTCCGCCACTTCCGCCACCGGCTCCACCTCCCATGGCTGACAATATAAAAACAAATGATTGAAATGCCTCTTAACCATATTCATTTACAACCAAAACAATGACAATCTATGGAATAGATAGATATTTCAATAAGATGCCTGACATTGATAATTTTCTTTTAAACTCATGATTCTCTCAGGATATTTTAAGTGTATAAATGACATAAATTATCATAATTTCATGATATTTTAAGTGTATGAATAACGTATAGAACTCATACCCATCAACATCAAGGGATTCATTCCTAAAAAAAACAGAATATCGTTAATTAAACTGTTCCAGTTACGTTACTTTATACTGTATAGAAATCAATGTACTATAATTTATATCATGACCATCAAACATACGAAATAAAATTTATTTTGATTCATATAATTTCAACATTGAAATATGTAGGTTTTTTTAATCGACTATATTTTCATTTTGTCACTTTTAATGTTTATTGACAGGTCTGCATCCGAATTGTGATTAAATGACAGAGATATGCTAATAAATCACATTATTAAAAGAAATATTTTTTTAATGTGGATTTTCTTTCACCCTGTGATTTATCAATTGCTATTGAAACCAGTATACAAACCCCCGGTTTCTCCTGGTGTGGGCTGCTCTGGAACCTCTCCGGGGTCAGTAGCTGTGTCTGTAAGGAGTTATCAATGATCACATGGTGTAAACATAACTGTGGAGGGGAGGGGGGTGTAACAGTTATTGGAGTTATCGTCCCTTACTTGTTCATATTTAATAATTAATCATTGTAAATAATGTAATGAAAAAGTTGAATGATTACAAAAGTTATACAAGAATTTTTATTATATGCTTAATATTCCTTATTTTACGCGAGCCACTTAATTTTGCGACCGTATTTTTAAAAAACCGCAATAATTTAAAATCGCGAATTACAACGTTTTATCATGGTTTAGTTTACATCTGTCCTTTAACTACAAGCAAGATATTGAAATCAGTGAGATGTGCATCTTGCGGTTGTATGCATATTTTAACACCTCGTGTTCAATTAGGAATATAGAGAAAAGCAAAACAACCCGAAACAGGTTTTTTATTTGAAAGTAATAGTAAATGTTGTTAAATAGTTAAATGAAAGTTGCCTAAAATTGACTTTTAAAACAGATGCATTGAACTTGCCGTAAACAATTTAAGATCTTGATAAGGTATAAATTATACTTACTGCCCATGCGCATATTTCTCATCATCATTCTACGCATCATTGGGTCTAAAATAACAAAAAAGTATGAAGTGAAACATTTAATAGTCTTTTGGGTGGCGTTTTTCAAAATAATATAGAACATTTATTAGGAATTTTTTTTTAGTTGATCAAAGGAGAAAAGTTAACACTAGTTCAAAAATAGATAAATGAGGACTCTACTCACTCATTCCCGCCATACTCATGCCTGTAAAAGATAAAAAAAAAAAACAAATTAATTAAATGTATCAATGTTGGTCCAATCATATAATCGTATTTTTTGTGACTCAATATTCAACAGCTATATGATTACTTGTACTTTTGCCAATATGTGGTTATTACATACTTATATGTATTTTACTTGTACTTATTGTAATAACTTGACTAGAAACAAGTCAAACATCCAAGATAAAGTAAGCTAAACAACTCGTTGAGAGTAAACGATTTCGATTAAATGATTTACTATTTGTTTTCTATTTGTAGATAGATAGAGCAAAGATCAATTTGGACTCTGTTTTAAGCTAATATGACTGAAATACGATGTTAGGGGAAAGGAAAGAACCCAGAGGGCAAATGTTATTGATATTGATAATATACATACAAGGCAACCTACTCAAGGGATCGTTATTGATATTGATAATATACATACAAGGAACCTACTCAAGGGATCGTTATTGATATTGATAATATACATACAAGGCAACCTACTCAAGGGATCGTTATTGATATTGATAATATACATACAAGGCAACCTACTCAAGGGATCGTTATTGATATTGATAATATACACGTAAAGCAAGGCAACTTACTCAAGGGATCGTTATTGATATTGATAATATACATGTAAAGCAAGGCAACTTACTCAAGGGATCGTTATTGATATTAATGATATACATGTAAAGCAAGGCAACTTACTCAAGGGATCGTTAAAGCGACTTGGCCTTCCACTGTTTCCGCTAGAGGTCTCTGCAAAAAAACAGTTTTATTTAAAGAAAATTATTTGACTACTATGTATTATTTATTTTGAGTATTATGTATTTTTCATTTGAGTATTATGAGGTGATCAAATACGGTGGTGGTGATCAAATCCATAGATAAATTTAATCACGCCCGACCGTATTTGACACCTCAAAATATTCAAAAAATGATTCATAATTACTTATATTTATATATTTTTCAGCAGTTGTACGATTAAATACTGAAAAAGTGATTGATTGAAAATATTTACCTTTACGTTACAAAATCGATTTGTAGTGTTATCACAGACAAAGATACAAGAAAATGTAAATATAAATACAACAACATATATCTGACAATTTAAAAAAATCATAGAAGTTTAACAAAACTTTTTAACAGTGTTTTAAATTAATTGACACTTGTAATGAACAATCTAAATCATTAAAAGCATATAAAAGAAATGCAGATGAAGATTTAATTGTAAATCATTCAGAGATATTTCGTATAAAATTACCTCCTCCGCCACCGCCCATCATTGAAGCTTTAAAAAGGAATTATAGATATAACTTATTTCTGCAAGTACATAGTTATATTTTTCAATACATTTATAATACACATTATTGAAAATAAAAAAAAAATAAAACATATAAACATGATATTTCGAAAGCTTTTAAATAATTGCTTTGTTATTTCCGGCCAACATAAAGGTTATCAGTTGAATTTTACAGTGCATCGTCATTTTCGAAAAAAAACTATGACAATGCAATTACAATTTTTTTTCTTAATCTCTAAACCCTAAAATTTAGTCGACTGAAAAACGACTGACAGTTAATTAAAGGTAACATGATGCAGGATTCAGATTTTTAGTCACCACTCCAGATAAATAGTTTAGCTGTCAGTCGACTAAATTGCACACTTTCACCCGGATTCAACGTGTAGTAGAGTTTTAATTGTACTTACCCATTAACTGGCTCATTGGATTAGCTCCTGCGTCTGGATTCATTCCTTCAAGAGAAACATTAAAATGCTTGCCTAATTGATAATCAATACGTGTAATGAAATGAAAAAAATTTGCTACTGCTGATTTTTTAGTACATTTTAAAAAACCTTAGAGTAGATGAATATTTGTTCTCTAAGATCTAAAACGGACAAATTTGATATTTGGGAATCAGACGTGTTTTTAATAGATTCAAATTGCAATGGTTATTATATGTCAAGCGAGCAAAGCATATTTTAAGCTGGCAGGATCATATGAGATTCATTGATTTTATACACAACACTAGTTTGAGTTATTTAGAAGTTTAGCTACAATAACAATCTTATTATGATTTTAAGAGTTATATGTAACATACGATAGAAAAATTCTCTATTTCAGACACGCAATGAATATTCAATTATCAGTAGCAATATAGTTGCCCATTAGCAATCATATATCTATCTATTATTTTTACCTAGATATGTTACATGATCAATACACCAAATATTAAAAGCAAAATAAAATACAATCCGAATATATGACGTAGAATTAATAATCTAATTTCAAAATATAGTCCTTGAAATGCTCTTTAAATGGCAGGAGAATGAGCATATGATACGTTGAAAACCATAATAGTTCACAAAAAACATTTGGAATAATGAAATCATCCCTGTTCGGACAAACGAAAAAAAATGTTAGTTTATATATGCTTGTGATTGCGCATGTCCAATGATAAAGCCCCGGATGCTAAGCACCCGGCTACTCACCACTTGTCTGCATTCCACCATCTAAAGAAACTAAGCGAGAACAAATACCTTATTCTCAATGATAAGTGTACCCGTTTTCTTACACTTTAAGATTAAAGTAGAAACATTGCGTGGGTTGTTTTTCCAAAATAGTTTTGACACTTGTGTCTTCAATATTAAAAGCATTAGAATAACAAAATTATTGATATGGCTGTCACATATAATCTGATATTATAATGTTCCCTTACCCATCATCTGCTGAAGTTGGTCTGGGGTTGGGGAGTTCTTTGAGTCTAAAACAAAAAAAGAATTTCGATTTCATACGTTTCAATAATGAATGAATAAATAAATAATGATTAATTCAACATTCCTTATAGACGAAGTAAACATCATTTTTTGTAAGTCAATTTTAAAACACTACTTCCAAAAACAATAAATTTAAGTTATGCAGTAAAAAGTGATGCACATAAACGCCATACAATTGACAGTCGTTTTTAATTACTGTAAGACCTAGTATATTTTACAACTTTTTTTTCTCAAGAAATACATTTATGGTTTCAGATCGATATTGGGATAAATTATAAGATAAATCTTTAAATAAATTAAACGAAACGGTGACTGACTTGAATTAGCGTAAGCTGTGCCCTTTAAACACCTATCAAGACTTTTGCGTTTGATGTCTCTTAAAAACCTATCGAGACTTTTGCACTGGGAGTCTTTTAAAACAAAAAACTTTCTAGGATTTAGCGTTGGTTGTGCCCTTTGTCAACCTTTTAAGACTTTTGGACTGGCTGTCTCTGTGAGAACGTTTCAAAATTTTTGCGTTGGCTCTGCACTTTATAATCCTCTAAATTATTAGCATTTGTTTCGTTGATTGCGAATAGCAGAGTTTTATCGTATCATATCGTATACATATAATACGTATTTACAATGTTTGTTTAGTGAACTAAAGAATTAAAATCTAAAATACAAACATACACTTTGCAGTCCTATATTAACCTTTCACTACTTTTAAACCAATCTTATGTTAAATGAATCGCAGAGATTTATACAACCACTGATACTTACTTAGACTCTGCAGCATTTTCTGGGCAAGTGCACTGAAGTCAGGTGGCCCCTGAACGGGAGGTGGCGCTGGAGTGGTTGTTGTTGTGGTTGTGGTGGTTGTGGTAGTTGGGGGTCGTCTTGGGGCTTGAAAGTTGTTTTTAGCTCCTCCTCCTGTAAATGTAGAGAAACATATGTTGTCTATTAGTCCATTAATATAAATTGAAAATAACATTTCTTTAACATAACAGAGTCTGCGTCATATGTTTCATATTTGGATATTTTATTGGGAATGGACATTGATGGTAACCTAGCAACAGAACTTTATGATAAACGTGATGACTTCAATTTTTCTATAGTTAACTTCCCTTACTTATGTAGCAATATACCTTCATCACCTGCATATGGTGTTTTTGTCTCTCAGTTAATTCGATACGCAAGGGAATGCTCTTCGTATGAACAGTTGCTAAGGCGAGGCAAGTTATTGACAAACAAGTTGATAAAACATGACTATCAAGTCTCATTTGAAGTCATCTTTTCGTAAGTTTTATGGTCGATACAATGACCTTGTCAGCAAATACAATCTCCCACTGACTAGCATGCTGACTAACGTTTTTCATACTAATTGTTAGACCATAATTAATCACCTAATTATCTACGGACTTTTCCGTTTTTCCCAATTACGACAAAGAGCACTCGGCGGGTGTGACCGGTCAGCAGAGGATGATCACTCCTCCATGACACCTGATCCTACATATATATATTTTTAAAGAGGTCCGTGTTTGCTCTCTCCTATTTTGTAATTTTACTTTGGACTTTTGAGTTTGAACACTGTTCGTTATCACCACATGTCATATAGAAACTGCGAGAAACAACGCATACCCAAACATGAGAGAAAAAAATGAAAAATATTGCAAATCAAATAATCTCCTGAATCAATTTTTAACGGCATTGAAACTCTTCAATGAGTAAGCAAGATATATCTGCAATATATTTATAGACAACAATAATTTAAAACGGAAAAAAGTCAAAAAAAGTCTGTTCTTACAGCTTCACATTACAAGATATGCTTCGGTTGCTTTCGAATACAATATTGCAGATACAACATTAACTGAGTATAAAGTAAAATACAGAATGTTTTTTTTATTTCAAATTCAAATATCATATTAGTTAGCTAAATTCCTTTTGTAACTTTATCTAAACACTTGCTATTATAACTATCAAACAATATTTGTAATATTATTATTATAGGCAAATCAAATTGAATGTCACATGAAACATATATATATATATACATATATATGTATCAATATATCTTAAACTTTAGAGTATAAATTGAGAGAAAAATCAATGTGTCATAGTGTCATATTGCATGTTAAGGCACCCATTTTTTAACACCGATATTGACAGTTTGTTACTGTCGTATTTTATAAAGGTTTTGTATTAAGTATCAAATATTATTGAACAGTAATAGGTTAATATAAACATAATATCCTTAACTAAAGTGTTACATTTACAAAACAGAATTACCTCCAAGTAATGACTGTAGTTGTAACTTCTGTTGTGGTGACAAAACAGCTGAAAAGGGTAAAATATAAATATTAGAGATAAAAACCATTTTTAATTTGATTTTTCTTCGTTATTATACAAAAGATGACATCAAACAAAAATATCATTTCATCATAATTATATATTACCAAGGAATGCGCTCATTGCGTTGTCGGACATTCCATTTGCTCCCGATTGTGCGGACTGTTTATTTTCTCCTGAAAATAAAACCCATAACACGTTTGAACTATGATCGGGATCGATATTCTGTTTTTATTGATATTTGCATCAGTATTGATGTTACGGTATTGTCATTTGAATTCTGAAAAGTGGTATATGCTATGATATGCATAGATCGTTTACTTTCTTATTTGTTTGAGGATATTGTTATATCAAAATACCTCCGCGTGTGCAAACTAAACGTGCATTACAGTTTAGTCAAAGTTTCAACAATGTTGATATCTTAAAGGATGAGGGGAATGGTTTTTCTACACATAGAAAGCAGAAAAAATTCAACATTGACTGCTGTTTAGTATATCTAATTCTGTTAAAATCCACAACCGACTTTGAATTTAAAAAAAAAAAGATTCTGAAAAGAAAAATCTAGCGCATTATGCTGTAATAAAATTATCAAATAGTTACTTTCGACAATTTGCTAGCAATTAAATCTGATCATTGCAAAATACAGTGGTAAAATGATGAAAATAAATTAATTTATTGATAACAAGAAAAGAACAATAATTCATGTTATACATATTTTGTTCATTAATTATATTTTAGCAAAAAGTGTATGTGTCATATTTCAATTACAATGAAATGTAAAACAAAGCGTTATTCTTACTGTATTCAGACACACCATGACCTTGACCTAATCCTGTGAAGGTCGCGTCCCGTCCTAAAATAAAACAAATATCAATATCAATATTAAAATGTCTATATGGTTATTTATTGTTTGCAATAATATTCAATTTTTTTATTTATTACATAGTTTTGCGAATTAACAAGGAAAATAAAATTGTCAAAATTGTTATCTTAACGAGTGTGACCCTGCTGTAGGTTTTCTGTCACTTATTTAGTGGGCTAGCGTTATTCATCAAGATCGTATGTAATGTTTACTAAAGGAGAATACATGAATTCTTTGTTTTGAATATAATCTGAAAATTAACCAATCCAATTAATCAACTTTATAATTGATGTCTACCTACCGGATGACGACATGGATAGACTAGACGATGCTGATGACGTCGCTGGAGCTGTAAAAAGAGTCAAACACTTTCGTTAAGACACAAAACAAAGTTGTTTCTATGTAGAAATGGTATCTACGGTTAGATTCTCCAAAATAAAAATAAATGATTGGTCCCTAAGATGAAATTTCTCTCATTCTCTCAAATGATCATTATGTTTTTAAAAATTAAAATAAAAAGTTTATGGTTTTACATCAAAATGCAATTCATTATAAGAAACACAACATTACGTGTGAGGATACGGGGGCTAGATAAGTCATTTATTGCTACAGGCACTGGTTCAGGAAGGGCGCTTTGCGCAGTCGTCGTCGGATATGACGCAGTAGTGTTAATTTCCATATAATCCGTTGTGTTCGCTAGTATTAGGTCATCTACAGTTGCATTTGTGTTATTTGAAGATTCTAGTAAGGAAGAATATTAACATGAAGGTGTTAGTAAACTATATGAAAGATAAACATTATTTTAAAGAAATACTGTTGATATACATATAACATATAATGCTACAATAAAGTGTCCTGTACATAATGATATCATGCTCCAACAGCCCCAACAGCAAACAAAAATATACCAAACCATACGACTATCCCAAGCATGCAATGAAAACACAAGCTTGATTCATTTAGCTTTATATCCGTGTACATACAAACAGTTAAAACAATCAAAGCAGTTAAACTTAGTTTTGTTTAATGACAAACATATGTTAACACACGTCAGCTACACAGTTTTAGCCATAATCTTGCCTCTAGCTTGATCGTGTATCATATCATGGACCATCGCAGTTCCATGGTTGTTTCTTTGATGGCCAGTAAAGTCTGAAACTCTGGAAATGTCAGCCATTCGTTGGTTATGTCCGTGATTGTTGTTTGAAACATCTGACATCTGAGACATTCCAACCTGATGCTGATCCTCAACTCTCGACAAAACAAATCCTCCACTAACATCGGAATGAGGAATAGAGTTTGACAACTGTCCTGCTGTCTTTACCCGTGAGAAGTCCTCTGAAGTAGCCAAGCGCTGGGAGATGTTTTCGCGTAGGGTTTGTTTCCTCTTGCGGGGAGGCCTCCTTTGACGGCGCGACTGACCATTCTGACTAAAGATGACGCGGGCCTTATCGAGGGGGGACGTGGGGACGGGTTTGGGAGGGGGAGGTGGCGCAGGCGTGGTTGTGGTGGTACTTGTTGTAGTTGTTGTTGTTGTAGAAGTGGTTCTCCTTTTCGTTGTTTCTGGATAAATGATTTCCGTTATGGGTTCTTGTGTTACAAATTCATAGACGTACGTCGTATCTATTGATAGTGGTTCTGGTGTCGTTTCCGGTTTCTTTTGCTTGATTTCATCTACATTTACGATTGGCATAGTGTCAGTTTTTGGTTGCATTGTTTCTGTCTGTTGAACTTCTTTAATTTTTGAAATTTGAGTTACTTTATCAGCGGTTTCAAGCTTCCGAAGTTCATTTTTGTTCTCAATGTTCATTTCTTGTTTGATTTGTTCAATTACTCTCTCACTAGCAGTAGGTGAAACTGATCTTGACAATGATATTTTCACATTTTCTGAAGGAATCACGACTCGTTCCATTGGCTCATTTATAATAATGCGCGATGGTTTTGAGACTTTTACTTTAGCTTTAGAAACAATATCAAGTTCTTTTGCTTTACGAGTCCTTGGCATTTGTTCCAACATTCTGGACTTGGACTTTCGTGACTTGTGTTTCATTGTTTTCTTACCTAGTACGTCAAATTTGGACGTCTTAGAAAGTATCTCTGCTCCTTGTTTTGTCTTACTGTTAGAATCTGGCAACGTTTTAAGTTTTGTTTTAACGGTGATATTTAAAAGTTTCATGGATGGGTCATTCTTTTTTGTCTTATGCATCTTTGTCAGAGCCTGAACGATGTTGTTTGCCGTTTTGTTGTGCGTTTCTTTGAAATATCCCGTCAGAACGTCTAGCATACTATTTATCTGTTCAACCATTCTGTTCTCACCTACAGCTCGCTTCTTCCTGACTGGTTCGCCAGTTGTGAGTCCGATATCTGCATTTAAGCTTGTATCCATCGGGATTTTTGAAGTGGTTTCTGTATTCTTAGCTGCCATCCTTTCAGAGTTGAAAAGCACTGGATTTGATAACCCCATTGTCGTCCTCACAGGAGAAGATGAACTAACTGATTGGCTTGTAGTGACACTTCCGATTTCTCCTCTAAGAACATTGTCAGTGCTCGATAACGCACTTCCACTTCTGACTTCTGCATCAAACGTTACTGTGTTTGTGTTCGATTTGTCAGCCCCTGTACCACTGACTGTTTCCACTGTTGTCCCTGAGCTCCCAACTACGCTTCCATCTGTGTTGATAGAAGCTTCAAAACCTCCTGATATATCACCGACGGAACTGGATGATGATTTTTCCACTCGAGTTTCTGTTGTTACAACTTCTGTACCAGGTCTTTCAATGAACCCGTCAGATCCCTGAATGTTTGTATCAACATTTCTCAAGTTAAATGACTCTTTTCGTCTTGATGTAGTCCTGGCGGTTTCAGTAATCACTGGTGTCTCAGCTCCTGTTTGTACGCTCGAAACTGTTGGATTCGATTCCGATGTCACGCCCGGTTCAATGAAAAAGAGTATAGCGCTATTTTGTCTATTCATTCCTGGAGGTGTTAGGGATAACGATGAGCCTCCGGCAAGATCCCCACTTGCTATGTCTAGACTCCCGGACACACCCGAAGGCCCGCTTACAATTCTCCCGGGCTGTCGCGGTTTGATTATATTTATACCACTAGAAATTGAACTTGAACTTGAGCTTTGCGAAGATTGAAAGGGCGAATTTTCAGACGTTGTTGATGTGGATCCTCCTCCTGCGTTTGAATCTATTATTTCGACAACTTCTGTCACAACTGACCCATCATTTTGTATGGTCGTTTTTGTTTGTGGTTTTAACGTATCATCGTGGCTTGTGATGATTTCTTCCGTCACTGTAGTTATTATCTCTTCTACTTGTTGTCTGGGCTTTGGTGGCGATGTTGATGTTTCTGTGTTTAGAAATATGAGGTCAAACCCGGGATTTGAATTTGTCATAGCGGAAGATGACCCTTCTGTTGTTGTGATGATACTCTCAGTTCCAACTACCGGCTCAACAGTTGATGCAATGACATTTTCTGAAACAACGTTGCTGGAAGACGAATCTCTTGTCACACCATTTGCGTCTAGTGTGAATGATGTTTCAACAGTTCTAAAATCATTTTTGCTATTTGAAGATACAGAAGATATTGTTTCGTTATATGTGTTCACGGAACCAGTTTTTGATATCTCATCACCGATTGGCTGAGTAATATTTTCAATTATAACAGTTTCCTCTATAATTATTGTAGAATCTCCTTGGGGACCTCGAATCGTAGTGTAATTCGTCCAGGAGCTGTTTTGCAAGGACGGTTCTCCTATTACGACGGTTTCACCGGTTACTGACTGGCTACCGGATATTGATTCGCCAAGTCCAATCTGCTCAGTTGGTAACGGAACAACCACTGGTTCAACGCTCGGCGCAAAATCCACTGTCTCTGATCGGACAACGTCTGCGATGTTTGCGGAGTCCATCACTGGGAGCATCGAATCTGTCATTGTAGATCCCGATGTTTCCAAAGTCGACGACGAGGTTTGAAAGGACGAAGACGAAGACCCCGTAACTGATGTTTCAAATGCGCCACCAGTATTTACGTCAGTGAAATCGCTAGTCGTGAAAGCTGATTGGCTACCATCAACAACTTTAACTGGAGTAAGCCCGCCTTTGCCATCGGTTACAAAGGTCTCTGTAATTATCGTTTCTCTAATGATTGTTTTTCCAGCCGGCAGCATATCTTGAGTTGTGTCAGTTGTATTTATCAGTTCTCTTGTAACTGTTATTTCCTCTGGGATGACAACTGTCTTTTTAGATAAATCTGGATTTACAACAGTTTCAGTAACAAATGTCTCTGAGACGTCTGGTGGTCGGATATTTGAATCTAGGGTAGTTGTATTAGTAACGGTAACCACTGTTTCTGTTCGCCCGTCTTGTCTGTTGAAGTCTACCTTTCCATCTACGTTATTTGAAACTGAAATGGACGATCCTCCTGCAGAATCGACCCCAACAGTTGTGTCTTTTGTCTTACTTTCAGTGAAGGAGGTGGATCCTGCCCCTGCCTCAAGAGATATAGATGTAGCTACATTTCGATTTCCAGACAGCGTCCCAAGATCTGACGTAATGGAAGCAGACTGGTCTACGATTTTACTTTTATCAATTGATACCCCATCTGGCCCGATCATTAAGTTGGAACTACCCATGTTTCCCTCAACATTATTCAGATTTTGATTACCAATAATTGTAAGAGTTTCTTCTGTGGTCGAACCTGGTATCAGATCAGGAAATGTATTTGCAGGTCTTATAATTGTTACAGAAGCGTCTTTGTCACGACTCGTACCTACGAAAGATGCATCAACACCCTGCGTGTCCGTGATGACGGTAGCATCAATATTCTGACGTGATCCTCTAATATCTAATGTTGGATCTGTCGTAGCAGTGATGGTTACTGTGGCATTGCTGTCTCTGCTTGTACCTACAATGGAAGATTCGGCTAGTCCTTGATCTGTAACCGTCACTAAAACATCTCTTTGACTTGATCCGGAAACGTCTAGAGCTGGATCAATTCCAGTATTACCTTGACCGTTTATAGTCACAGATACATCTTTGTCTCTACTCGTACCAGATACAGATCCACTTAAACCTTCATTTGTCACTGTCATTGAAATATCCTTCCCTTGACGTGAACTAGAAATTTCTAAAGAGGGGTCTGTAACGAAGGTTTCTTCTTTTATAATTGTAACTGTCGAATCTCTGTCACGACTTGAACCTATAACATTTCCAGCTGTTCCTGAGCCAGTGACTAAAACGTCTACTCCTTGATTTGATCCTGTGACATCTATAAATGGGTCAGTTACCACATTGTCCTGTCGTGTGATTGTTACAGATGCGTCTCTGTCGCGGCTTTTACCAATAACGTTTCCTCCAACATTAAGACCCCGATTATCTTGACCAGTTACTACAACTGTTGCTTCTACATCTCGGCTCGTGCCTAGCTCATTTTGGTTCCTTATGGTCACAGTGGATCCAACGTCTCGACTTGTTCCCACTTCTCGTCCCGTTATCGTCACTGTAGGCGTCGTCTCTCTGATAATTTCGGTCTCTGGTCTTGAGTTTGTTGACACAATTTCCTCCACAACAGTTACTGTTTGAACGCCTGTTCCTTCTACTGTCCCTATGTCATTAGTAACAACACCGCCAGTATCGCTATAGTTTGATTGAACCTCGGTTACCGACCTTCCAGGTTTAACAATTAGAACATCAAATGGAAGGCCATCTGTAGTAATGGTGTCGACAGTGTCATATAAATTTGTGTCAACATTATTAGATACAGATGAGGAGGAAGATGTTGATGTTTTCGTGGAAGACGTTGAGGTAGACGTTATAGATGAGTCAACACCTGTTCTTCCTTGATCAACAACTCTTTCGGTAACAGTCTCTACTACTTTCTTTACAGGTCGATTATCAACTATCGTTTCAGTTATCGTTTCCACAACAACTGGCTGAATGTCAACAGTACCTGTAGTAACTGTACTTTCAAAGTTCGTATCAATTGGCCTGTAGTTAATATTATTATTGCGAGTTCTAATAGTTTCGACAGTCTCCTTTGGAATAATCATCGGCGGAGGATCAACATTAACCGTACTGACAGTTTCCTGCACAGTTGTAGAAGGACCATAATCTATCATTATTGGTATACCATCTGTTGATCCCGCAAATAACGTTGTTGAAGCAGACGATCTAGATCCCTGTGTCCCACTAGTTTCATAATTGATACTTTCTTTAACATCAGAACGAGACCCGTCGTTTGTGTAATCTATGACTGTGATGTTTCGAATGGTAACAGATTGCCCCCGACTTGTACCTCCCGATTCAGGTAAAACGTAATTATTAGAAGAAGAAGCGCCTGTTGATGATGTACTGTCAACAACGGTACGCGAGTCAGTTGGTCCTGTATTGACAACGTTAACTGAGGCATCCTGTGTTGTATCTGAGAATCGACGAGACTCTACATTAGTCCCTCCAAACACATTAGTGCTTGTAGGTCTTCTTTTGATTTCTCTGCCGCCAAATATAGTGTCGCTAGTTACTCCACCACTATGGGCATCAGTAATTGTTATTGTATGTGGTTCTACTCCACCAGCAAATGTTTCCCTAATTATTGTCTCTCTTGTAATCAGTTTTTGACCCCCAGGTCCGATACTCTCCGTTATAACTACATCACCAACTTTTGAGGTAGATATTTTCTTCATTCCAGAAGAATCAGAACCTGTAAGACCGATCAAATTGGAAGACTGAGATGAAGCATCGTTGCTTGACGTGACTACTGTCCTGGTGTCCGTTCTTTCGTTGGTTGGAATGAAGACGAAATCGGTGGAACTGGAACTCCCAGTAGTGTCAGCTCTAGTAGTGATTGTTTCCGTTGTTTCTGTTCGTGAACGATCTCCAGAAACCACTCTTTCTGTTATTGTTTCGGTTAGGATGTTTTGATTTGTAGGTTGAAATCTGCTATCGGTTGTAAAAGTGTCCTGTACAGTGGAGGCTCCAGACACATCAACTGTTGGGATACCAATGTCTGCCGTCCCCCTGTCTCTTGATATATCTACTTTGGTTGTACCAGTTTCAATGAATTCATTTGTTCTTAGGGTGTTCGTTGATGTTCTTGTACCTCCTGATATGGACGTGTTAATGTCCAATGTAGGATTGGTGTTTGTGGTGGTAATAGTTTCCCTCAATGTGTCTCCCCTAACAACAGGGACCTCGTTTACTGTAATTGTCTCTCTGAAGTCGGGTTGTGTATTACCATTCAACAAAATATCTACTGATGAACCGTCTAGGTTAGTTGAAGAATGCGATTCTCGAAGAATGTTGTCAATTTGACTGTTTCCGGAGGACACGGTGTCTGTTATGAGGGTTCCTTGTCTATTTGTTTCTGTAGTAACCGTTCTTGTTTCTGTTACAGTGGACGGTGAAATACGATCGGTACTTGTTCTTTCGATTGTGACATCTTTTGTTGCCCCTGTTATATCTACAGTTCTAGGTGACTTCTCCAGGGTTAGTGAACCTATCCTATCGGTGCCTGTCACCTTGATATTATTTGTGGATTTATCGAACACTCTATCAGTCGTCTGCACGGTTGAGGACGACCCGCCACCGAATTCGTCAGATGAAATGATCTTTGTCTCGTTGATAATGGTGATGGTAGTGATTGTTTTGATTATATTACCATTTGGATTTCTGTATGTCTTCGTTATCTTACTAACTCCATTCGGTGATCTTTCTGTAACAGTTGTACTTACTCCACCTTCCATTACAAATGGATCAGGAATGCTACTATCAAAGGTGCTAACTGTCTCCACCGTGTTTCGTCCGCCAGTTGTCGTGGATGATGAAATATCTTTATTCACCACTTCATTTACTCGTCTCTCAGTGGTCTTTTCCACGTACGTTTTATCATTGATATTATTTATTGTGTTGGAAAAATCGATATATCCTCCATTTAGATTCCCAGTATTACCTGCGTTTTTATTAATCGTAGTTGTTGTTTTTGTTACCGTTGTCTTTGAACCTTCAACTCCTCCTGTTCCCAATGAGCCAGAAGTAACTGTGTTTGTAGTTCTTTTCGTGGAGATTAAAGAATTATCAATGTCTGTGCTTCCACCGTTGAGACGCATTCTGCTACCTACTGATGTATCCATCCAGCGTGGGTTAATATCTGGCTTATTGAAATACGTTGTTTCCTTAACGACTGTTTTGCTCGCTGCTCCAGATCCAGCGTTTCCATCTACTCTATCATTTGTAGTAACAGTGTTCGATCCAGAGGTACGACTTCCCATATCTGTTGTAACTCGATTTAGATCCCACTTCGTATTTTTTCCTACACTAAACTTATCTCTCCCAGACCCCGTCCCATCCCATTTTGTAGCGCTGTCCCACTTCAGTGTTCCGTTCCAAGTGAGTGAACCAAGATCGGAATTCACTGGATATGATACCCACATCGACGCTGGAATTCCAGAATGAGTCTCAATGTTTTCTATCAAATTGACTCGATTTTTGCCAGTTCCAGCTAAATAATAAGGGTAAACTGGTGCCAAAGTTGGCCATATGGGTTTCATATTTGTTGGAGGCCACCTAGGGGCTAATGTTCGCGCTTCTTGATTTGGAGATGGGGTAGTATACCCTCGGTAGATATTTACATCACCTTCCCCTGAAACAGAAATTTAAGATGTGATGTCAAAACATCGCGTTATCCTTACCTACGTTTATTCGTTAGAAATTACTGCTCTTAATAACAAGATAAAATACAATATTCATAAAAATGTCTTGTTTTTATTTTACATGTACTCTGATGCATGTTGGAAAACGAGTGTGTATTACTTTTAAAATACCTTTTAGGGAGATAATTCGTTCTATTTTCTTTCTGACGTTTGTTGGGGTCTGTCGACGTCTTCTGATGTTATTTTGTATGTTTACTGCATTGGGTGCTGACCGTTTTTCTGTAAAGTTGCAAAAACCCAATTGAGGTTCCCCTTATCTAGTTTAGTCTCACTAATCACATTTTAATCCTATGGTAATGGCGAAGAGCAAACCGATAAAATGCATCTTTTGCAGCAAATCTAAGTGTTATAAGGCATCTATAAATCAAACTGGGAGCGAATATGCCTACACTATTGAATATTTCTAACAGGAACATTTTTAGAAAGCTGTCAAATATATGCATGGGAAACTAAACTGGACTTCAGTACCATTAACAAAGGGGGGCAATAATTAGTCGTGTTATCTTTCTATTCGATGTTTAAGCATTAGTAAATGAGTAGGTACAAACCATCTACTATATCTTAGCAGTTATTTGTTTTTAACGCTGACCATAGTTTTTAAATATTAGCATTGCCTTGTGCTTATCTACGTCCATTAGACTTGTTACAGTATAGCAGAGTCATCGAATTAAAACTATAGTTGATAGTTATGTGAACTACAAGCCTGAATTTAACCCCCAGATCTACGTTAATAACGTGTTAGAAGTCTCCATCCTCGTCTCGGTTCCCCTCCTTCTTTCTCATCTGTTGTTTTTCATCCTCTTCTTAAAAACGTCGCGAAACATCGTAAAAAAACGCGCTTTTCAAAACAACCACTTTATGACATGTACGGCATGTTTGGATTTTATTCTTTTAAACAGATGTATAGTTTTATCGGGTGTCAATGAACACTTTTTTTTATAAATTATACGATGATATTTAAAGAAATGTAGCTATGTTTATGACTGACAGTTTCAAAAAAGTAACAAAAACGGGTCCCTGATTATAACGAAATGGTTTCCAAACAGTGTGTGTTATAATGATTGACAGCAAAGAAATGATGCTCAATGTATTTGAGAGAATGAGAGATACGACTGGCAAACAAATCCGATTCGTTGTGTGAAGTTCATACGAACCCTTCTTTTGTTTGTGCATCAGTTCCGCGTGCAATCTTGCTGTTCCGGTGAGAGGTGCCAAAGAATGTTGGACAAGAGCCAAGGTATCTGAAAATACGAATGGACGTTGCCAAGGAATTCCTATGTGTAAAAACTGCTTACGATCCTTCAGGAAGTCCTTACATCATTTGCACGTAAAATTGAAATTTCACTGACATCCTTTGTATCTTTTTTGTCAATCCTTTCACTTTCAAGTGTAAGTACTCAATACATACCATGTATTGATCAAAAGAAAAGTGACATGCAATCAATGCTCTAATGTGCAGAGAGAAAAGCAGGTTACCTTGAGTGCTTTTGTGAGTTGGAAGAACGGCCCATTGACCTCCTCTAGACCTAGATGAAGGGGGCGTGTCCTCCCAAGAAGAGGGGCGAGTCGTGGACGATACTACCACCCATTGATCATTTGATTGTTTTTGATTGGTTGATGATATTGAGTGAAGTCTCTGTGCTTGAGTGTTACCTATGAAAAATTTAGAATAACTCTATTAATCCTTTTATTCCTTTCATTGCTTTAAAAGCTTTGAATCTTTAGTTTACGATTTAAAGACACGGTACCGATCTTAAGAATAAGCAGAAGCGCAAATCCATATATAGATTTATAAATTTATGGGTCAATCAAATGATCACTGGAGGAAAGTACCTTTCCTGATGAGTAGTCACTGAACTTAGTGGGGCTTGGCAAGGTACTTAATGGGCAAAATGTAAAATAAATGGAGTTGCGATGATATTTACAAATACCTTGTTGCATGTTACCGTCATGGGCGTGAGAATGTGACATGTGACTTGTTTCATGACCGTGTTCCATCCACGTTGGATGATCAGCTCTGACAGGTCCGTTTGCAGATTGAATCTCTGTCCATTTACTTTCATGATGAGCAAAATCGACTTGAGGCTCATGAACAGATGAAGTAGTCATATGAGACTCGTGGGAAACAACATTCATGTTTCTTGATTCCATTTTGTGCATGTTTTGAACCTTATCCGATTGGTGAGAATTAATGTGTGAAACGTCAGCCCTTTTAATATCTGCCAGCAAGTTAACTTTTGGAGGATTGTTTGATTCTTTTATTTTTTCTTTCGATGTCCGTACAGCCTTTGAACGATGGACAGATGGTGAGAGTTGGTTGGATGATCTTGATTGAGTATGATCAGTATTCGTATTCCTTTGAAGATCATTTGTGGTTTGCTGAGCTAGATTCTTTAAAGATAGCTCTGCTTTCTTTCTTGAAGCAGCAAATACATCCTGTTCTTTGTTTTGTGTCGCTGTAGCACCTGCAGTCATGTCAATATTTATGTTTAGAATACCCTTATCACTTGGCGATAAATTATCGGAACTGTTGGTATTATCGATTTGTTTCTTGAAGATCGTGTTTGGTTTAATTGGAGATGTAGTTTTTGAAGATTTCGATGAATTGCTTTTGTTGGTTTTAACACTTTGAACTTGAGTGGCATTTTTGTTTTTTATCTGTTTTGTTGAAGCAGTTTCACCAGACATTCCAGAAACCGCTTTCTTTAAAGATGCTAGCAATTCATGATATATTCGTATCTGCTCTGCTTGAACTTCACTTTGATTGCCTAGTAAATATAAAAGATATAACATAGTATAGCAATTGTCCTGGATTGTCTCACTTGAACGTCAAAAAATATGAAAAGGAAAACAAAAACAAATACATACTAGTTGAGCTTGAACCTTGTACGGCCGTCTTTACAAGTTCGTTTAGCAGACTTTGAGATTCTGCTGGAAGTTGTTGCTCTACTTCAGCTTTAAAAAAGAATGAAATGTCATTATAATCCTTAGTTTTTAACACATAATTAACAACTTCATGTTATAAAGAAACTGATGTGAAGTCATAACATTTTTTTATAAATAAATGTGTACCTGGTAAATTATTTGTTGCTGGTGTTGGGAGTGATGTCACAGTCTCTTTAGTTTCAGTTTTAGTCTTTTTAACTGAGGATTTTGTCTTTGGTCGTGGAGGTTTTCTTCGTCGACTTGACTGTTTGCGAACAGTGCTTGCATTGGTCAATGAAAAGTCAGGCTTGCTTCTCTGGTTTATTTGAGAGCTAACACTTTGCTGTTTAACAACTTTCTGAGTATCTGCGTTCGATGTCGGGTTTTTGGTCGTCGGCTCTCTTGTATTTTTTCTTTGTGTTGACGTCTTTAAGCTGGCTTTGGCAGCCCTTTCTTCATTCAAAGTTTTAGTTATAGGAACTTCTTTTGACTTCTTTGTTGATTTCCTAATAGCAGTCTTTTTCTCAGGCAGCCTGGTATATCCTTTGTTTGTTTTTCCTTTAACTTCGCCTTTCAAGATATCTTTCTCTCTCCTTCTTTTTTCCTCTGTTATTGTTATTGGTTTATCAGTTGTCGGGATTGGCTTTTTAATAACCCTCGTACCGTCCGTCTGTTTAATTCTCCTCTGCACTTTGACGGTAGCCGCATCACTGTTTGCCCTTACGGCAACATTGCCTTTCTCAGTATTGACTAATTCTCTTGTCATAGTTTCGCCGTTGGTCGACGTCATCACTGCATCACTTTTGGCCCTAACAGCAACATTGATTTGCTCAGTATTGATTAATTCTCTTGTCTTAGTTTCACCGTTGATTGACTTTGTATTTGGACCTCTTATGTCTCTTTGTACATCATTCTGCAAATTTGATTTTACTCCAGTCGTGCTAGCAATAGGAATCTGTACCGTGTCATCAAAGGCTTTCCCTCTTACTGCTATTTTCCGTCGGAAATTTGCCGGCAGTGTAACACGGGGTGCTTTTGTGATTCGACTATCCTCCTGTAGCGCAGTTGATGTAGTTTTCACTTTTGATGGTTTAATATTGTCTGTACCAATATTGATTTTCTGCGTTCTCCCCGATTCTCCCTTACTACCATCTGAGACGACATTTGTTTGAGAAACAGCTATATTAGTAGTTGGTTTTGAAAATTCAACTTCTCTGTAATTTGTTCTGATAGAAATAGATTGGGGGCGTAAGTTTCTAAGACTTGTTGGTACAGCGCCATCCTTATCACTGACGTTAACATTGTTTTTTTCTTCTAAAGGAAAAGATAAATCAACCACTGGCCGTGCGCGTATGTCAATTTCAGAAGTTGGTGTCATGCCTTTCTTCACTGTTCGCAAGACAACTGTTCTGTTTGTGGAATCAGGACTGGGGACATTGTCAACAAGTTTCCTAGTAACAGTCGTTATATGAATTTCAGTCACACCATTTTCGTTCGTTCTCTTTGTAATAGTTTTGGTGACGACATTTTTCCCCGAGCGTAACAGATGCATGGGGATTTCCGTTGAGCGCCCAGCGACTCTACTCTTTGAGCTTGATGCATATATTGGGGGCGGTACTTCTTGTGCCAGTTCTTCCGGCTTTGAGCTTCTATTTGACGAATTTCGTCCTGTTAACGTGGTTGATTGTTGAACCCGTCTAGTTCTTGAAACGGTCGAACCAGAAGATGTCCCACTCTTTGCCTTCTGAATCATTGATTTGGAATTCCCTATCGAGACCTGACTGTTTCGCTCGTTCGGAGCCATGAGTGACGTGTCCATTGCCTTCCTGGATTCTGTTGAGACCTCATCAACATTCAGCGTCTTTTTGACGCTTGAGGTTTGACGCGGGAATGATGACAAATTTTCTTTGGGTTCTACAGAGTTCCCCATTGATGAAACAGAGTGTGTATCATTTGATGATTTCATTGTGTAATTTGCTGGAAGATTGTTTGTGAAACTTAAATGATAATTCAATTTCTTTATCTTTCTTTTTATTATTACATACAGATGAGGAAAATTTAGAAAACTGCCAGTCATTCTAACATAATACGTGTTAGGTCTATTAGTGATTTTACATATTTTGTTATCTAATAAAGGGAAACGATATTAAATAGAGGAGTTTATTAATTAGCTCATACTTTGAAAACTAAAGGCAGATGGTATTTAGATTATAAAAGCAGCAAAAAGAATTATACATGACAAAAATGATTCCCTAATCACCTGTCACTATTGGGTATTTACTGTCTTGTACTATTTCTTGCGTTTCTGCAAACGCTGGCAAAAACACAAACCACTTGTAAACTATTACACGTCACATCCAACGATGCAATATCAACCGCTACATGATATAGGCGTTCGCTTATAGTCCATGTACAGCATACGATAAAAACGCTACACGCTAAATAAACACATAATATGTAGTGCGCGCAATAACAATACAACGCATCTACAGTACATAAAAAACGCTACATGCTACAATACGAATCAAGAAACTGTACGAAACATCAACAGTAACGACTAATGACGACACACGCTACAGAAACCACAGATTTAGAAAGTACGCGTCGAAAGTCCTTACCTAGCGTGAATTTACTTCGCGGTGTTATAACAGGAATGTTGAAGGAAATCGGAAGTCCTGAAAATCAAACTTTCTATACAATAGTATCACCTCATGCACAAATTAAGCTTCCGTTCCGTTATAAATAATCCGCACTGTCATACCGTGGAATCACAGTTTTTTTAAGGTTTTTATGGAGTTAAACCTATAAACCATCGATTTTCCGAAAAAAAGTTTCTTTTTAAAATGATATATACATCGACTAGCTATTTATCTGTTTAAAAGATTTCCAGATCCTCCAAAAACTTGATGATTCCACGGAACTTCGCCAGAAACACATGCAGTCAAGTTTAGAAGAAAGAAAACATATGCTCAATCAATCGGAATAGGCAAAAATGGTTATAACATTTGTATCAAAAACTGTTGACATGACTGCATATGTTTTATGGCTGCTGTCAGTTCGTTAAGTTGAATAGCGAACCCGATCAAATTTCTCCCAAACAATGACAGCACTTCTTGTTTTGCAATAACACTTACAAAAACAAAGAATCAAAAGAGGATGACTTTTTACAAATTCACTTCAATCTTTGTCAATAATGATTTTCACTTCGCCAAATGTGTTGTCATTCTTTGTATGTAATGGAGAATAAAGCCATATATTCTTTTATTAACGATTTCAAACATTGTTAGAGCGTATTGACGGTGAGCCCATGTGAGTTCATAGTTCATAGTTAATGTGCAATTGTGTCGCAAAGGCATATGCTCAAAATACTTGTGATCTTTGTTATAAGAAAACCAAACTGATTTCTTAAAAAGATGATAAAGAAGAAAACCACAGGTAAAATTAAAACAATACCATAGAGCGTAGTTTGAAAATTTACCCTTAATTAACAGAGACATTTCCTACTTTTTTACAATTAAAACTTTTTACAATTAAAACACTGTTTTCTTTTTTTTTTAAGATGAATATTGATTTTAATGATTCATTAATGGCAAGAACAGGATATTGAAATAAAATGATAACATATGCCCTTGCTTTTTTCTTATTAAGATAAACATATTATATTGTGAATACGGATGGGACCAACATTTGGTATCATAAATATATCATACTTGTACACAAATGACCATTTATATCTAGCGGATATCAAGATGAATCTATAGTTGAAGAATGACCAATGTATCTGATTACAATGCTATACGATTTACACTTTATTCCTTGCTCGCTATTTCTGTTCCAGCAACAGAGGAATTCCATTCAAACAGACAGGTTCTTGTTATGACACCACAAAAGCCAATTCTATTAATAGACTGGGTCTTACCTATTCCGGCACCTCCGAGATTGGCCTGCCATTTAATGTTGTTTAACTTTGATTTTGTCTGACCTAAAACTACAAGGAAAGAAAAAGCGTTTAAAAATGTGAAAGGTATATCAATAGCCATGTCATACCACTATGGTTAAGACGTACTACTTTAAATAGAATAACCTAAAATGATATAATTTAAGTACATTGTATAGTATTTATTATAGGGAGCAGTGCATCAATCTGACTCACAGAGTATATCGAACATTTCTAACATTTTATTCAAAATTTTCTATGATTTTTGCTTTACAACTTAATAGTCGAATTATAGGGTAAGAGAGAAAAATTCTGTTTTCATGCAATTTTTACTTGACAAACAAAAAGTTACAGTATTAAATGCATATCAACTAACTATTGTAACTTATAAAATATATTGTATATGTAATTAAATGAATATCAACTAACTATGTGTAACCTATTACATGTAATTTTATTACATATCTAATTTAATGAATATCAACTATGTGTAACTATTAATTGTATTACATATGTAATTTAATGAATATCAACTAACTATGTGTAGCCTATTAATTTTATTACGTATGTAATTTAATGAATATCAATTATTTGTAACCTACTGATTACATTATATATATATATATATATATATATATATATATATATATATATATATATATATATATATATATATATATATATATATATATATATGTAAATGAATATCAACAAACTATTTGTCACCGATAAATTATATCTTACAGTTTTCCTTTGAAAATGAATTTTGATTTAATCCACATTCTTTTATTCTATATCCTTTAACTTATCAATCCTAAAGTATTGAATTTGCAAGATTTAATTTCTTCTTCATCTATTCATAATTAGATTTCGGCAAAGAAATTGATTTTCCACATTCATGTAAACATAACACACTCAAAATAAAGAGTTCATGCAAAATATAGTGACAAAATTTGCGTTGATATTGGTCGTTGATTGTACAAACACGTTGATGTTATCAACATTTCTTAATTACATGAATAGATTTGTTAATGACATTGATGAGCAATATTAACTGCACCGTTGACATCACAGATATTCGGTCACAAATGCTGTTTATGACGCGAAACATATGTTATGATGAAACAAACACCTCTATATGTCCTCCATTGCCGTAAACCAGACGGGGAAATTTACGACATTGCCACGCCCCCTTTCCTCATGTAAACAAATATTGCAGTTCATTTCATTACCAACTCGTGTTTTGACTTTATTGATAGTATTACTTGGTGCAATACAATGGTTGGCAACGATCTATACAAGGACAATTATTCACACCATTAAATTCCAGTTGAACAAATGTTATGCTTCTTAAGATTTCTTAATACTGTTGGGTTATGTTCGTGTAATTGTCGTTCTTAAACCCTTGCAAAGATTTTCACCCGTCTTAAATTCGCAAAGACAAAGTTGTGTTAAAGAGAGATAATATGAGACAACGGAATTCGCTCGGTTTCAAATCCGTCCGCTGACAACGTAGGCGAAAGGGGCAAAAATAAAACGGGGGCGAATATTTTAATCCATACAGCAGTCGAAATCACTGTTAATACTGAATCACCATTTTTTATTCAAGTTCATTATTTATTTATTAAGGTATTCAATGTATAATGACCACATTTTGTACCGAATGAATGGTCCGATATTCTTAACCATCAAAGGAATTTTCAAAATCTTTATTAATGTCAAATTAATTGAACCTTGAATTTTACATTGAAGTCTATGGGCATCGCATGTTTTATTAAGATATTGTAAAAAGTAACTTGAAATTCATTTCTTTTTATCAAATATGAAATAGAATGAATCATTTACAACAGATACTTTGACAATATTAATTCCTTCTTCTAACACTTATCATCAAGGGAAGACAACTCCTCAAAAAAAGATTTAGGTTCAAAATAACTTCTTACCTGTTTATGTTGTCAGTCAGGTGAATTTGGTTCATTTCACTTTCATTATATTCTATAGCAATACATATTTATAATGATTCAAAACTGTTCAATGTCTCTTCATTATACATTGACTACCTTAAGTTTATTTATTTATTCATACCTTTATTTTCTAACTATTCATATATTTATTGGTTCATTGATTTATTTATTATTTATTAATTTTATTTTTTTTATCCCTATGTGTGTAAGGCTGTGTTTCATTAGTACCGAGTAAAGCTTACTCACTCCTGCATATCTACCAATACGAGATGCCGCCGATATGTCGGTGAGATAAACAAGACCCCTCCCTGTTTTAGTGAGAAGTTTATGCTAGACGCTACCAAAGAACACGACTCCCCGACCACAAATTACAGGCACTAAGTGTACAGAGACTACAGGTATATAATCCCTACCGCTGCCTCACGACGTCCCTTTGCTTTAAGAATGGGCGACCTTGTATGGAATATGGAAATACATCTAAAAATTAAACGAATCAATACGTCCCTCAAAATGATCCTATTGAACCTTTGCTCTTTTATCTTTCTACTAAATGCACAGTTCTGCTATATAGAGATTTGCCCCCCCCCCCCCCCCCCACCGTAATAAATACAAATAATGCTAAATATAACCCTACCGAATTGTAGAGGATTTATAAATGACGCAATGCACAACACTATAGAAATATTGCCATCACAAAATAAAATTCCTTTGACTTTAACCCTACTTGAACTGTTGCCCTATTTTTTTTTTCAAAATTGTGCTATTTTAAAATAGTGTTAAATTGAAATTATAGGAAAATTCAAAATTCATGGTGATAGTATTGTTCACTAGGTGGAATCAATAAGTATGCCTTTTTCGGAGGTTTTTCTTTTGTTTTGTTTTTTTACATTTATGTTGACCTTCTTTACAAAACAAGGTCAAAACAACGCCCTTTGATTTATATATGTATGTATTTTCATAGTGTAGATCGAGCCGTGAATATATTCCCTGTTTGAAAAATATCCATAACGTTTATCTCCATTTAATCAACGGTCAATAAACTGTTTTTACTTGACTGATTAAGAATAAGGGAATAAACATTTATTTCATTTTTTAGTTTTTGTTTTCGCTTGTCGAAGAGACCGGGGAAGTTGCAGTTGCAGAAAAGTGCACGGGGCCTCTGAGTTATATAGAAAGAAGTGGCTTCAATCAGCGTATAACTGTAAAATAGGTTTGCATCGCAGAGTCAATGCTTAAAACTACTCCTTAACACTTGACAGCACTGAAGCATTATAACCGACTAGATGATGCCTCGTGCAAGCGCGGGAATTCACACTTTACAAATCAATATACAATGTTCAATATGATAAACCTTATTTCTTATTATTGGTTTTTTTGTGTATTTTTTCCATATACTGTGTCCGGGATTTCTAAACCTATTCTTTAAAACTGAAATAAAAAAACCAACCCCATGGGTTGATATTTAGAGGAGCGGGCAGAAATGAAAAATCTAAATAGAAATGGATGGTATATACACGTGCGTGGCCTTAATTCTTGTTGATGCAGCTGTTATAACCGATATGCAAAGCATAATGCCGGATGCATTTGTGATCGACAGACACATGAACCAAACAATTCTCTTTAAACGTCCATAGTGTTTGAACTCCAAGATTCATATCGGGCCAGCACCAACATTAAACGAGATGCTCGCTTTTTTACAGTGACTATTCTTATTGAAATAGATATAAATGATGGTATGATTGAAATTAAGTCAAAACTCAAGCTGAATCTAGACCTTATCCATCATCGGCTATACAGATAATAAAATAGCCGTCACAGTGTGTACAAACACTACAGGAACATCGGGATTGATGATACAGTTTTTGTATGCGTTCATTATTATTCTTGACTTTTAACAATCGCAATTATTCGGGCCTTTCCGGCAGAGCTCGGAAAAACACCGAGCTCTGTCGGAGAGGCCCGAAAAGTTGCGATTGGCCTTTTAAGTGTAGCTTATTTTTAGGCAAGATAGATATAAAGGGTCTAACAGAGCACACGTTCATGTTTTTAAATAGAACTGTCTGCATGGTTATGTTAACATCAATTTACCACGAATGGTACTAAATCGGCCGGTAAGTTCTATTCTCTCTCAACCCATTAAAATATATTTTTAACTTCGACCTCGACAATTGACCTATTAATAAATAATAATTAATAAATAAATAAATAAATAAATAAATAAATAAATAAATAAATAAATAATTTTTACCATCATTTGACACTTCCCATCCCACCCATATTTGAACCAGTTGTTAATCTTACGGATTGAGCGGGGGGGGGGGGGGGGGGGGGGGGGGTCATAGAATTACAAATATGTTTGTGAAATAACGTTACGTTTTATACTTTGGCTATACAGAAAAGTTAATTTATGTTTAATCGAAGTTGAATGTGAATGATTATTGCCGGGTTTTAAAAAAAAAAAATATATTATTTGCATTATCATTTGCCTAAAAAAATGGAAATAACTTTGTGTGTCACGATGTATCCCTTAACAACTAGCCGTAGTCAATGAGGTGAACCTTCCTCTGATGCTGAAGCTTAAAATAACACTATAGGAAACTACATATTTTTAAAACACTTTTTTAACGTAAAAAGAATTATGAACCCGCTCTAAAAAAAAAACAAAAGGGTCACTGGTTTTTTTTCATTTAACTAAGCAATATTTTCTAATCAACTTTAATGCAAAGTAAACGAATTGGTTTTAATGTCATACATGTTCTTTTGAATTAAACTTTGATTGAAAAATGAAATGAAAATGCTCTCCAGACAGCCATGCATACGAGCGCCAAAGAATCTCATGATAAACACTCATCAATATTTTTGTTAATACACGATGCGTTCTTGCATATATTCAATACTGTGGAATCATCATTGTTCCTGGTGGACCAATGTTCGTGGCTTTTGTGGGTAACCCTTGCCCACGAACTTACATCCCCACGAACCTATAGACAATCAATTGTTTAATATTTATTAAAATTATCCTCATTACATTACCAACGAAATTACGTCCCCACGAACCAAGGAAATTTTGGCTACCCACGAACATTGACCCCCACAAATAAACATGAGTTCACAGTACACACTTGCTAAAGTTAGGGTTTGTTTTTTGGTTACATCATATTGAAGAGTCAAAGTGGGCGAAAATCTAAGCGAGGGAGAATGTATTAATACATTATTGTAGTTATATATTTATAAACGTGGATATGTTCCCCCGGGGTCAGGCATCACCTTGGTATCATAAAAATCTCACCGGACGTCACATTTTACGAGAAGTCATAAAAACGCTTGACAAGATGTGAACGCATGTAGAATTGAGGGAAATAAATCATGTTTTAAAACATCTTACTTAACTTGATTTATAGACATAGATCGTTGAATATGATACGGCAGTGCAGCCTATTTCTTACTCATTTTATAATTATAATTTTAAAAAATAATTTTTTTTTTACATTACAAAGTAGATAAAGAATTAAGACTTCTGTGACTTTTATAGATTTATATCCACTGTTCTGTAAATTATTTTTTAATTATAAGTATTGATAGAGAAAATAAAATGTACGATAAAATTCAAGGTAAAATGAAAACAAAAAATTAATAAAAGTCAACGAAGCAGTAAGAGTTCAGAGGATAAAAATAATTCTTTTATAATTGTCACTTGTGGGACAAAGTTAGGATTTCAAACCCAGCGGATGCCATTATTTCTGTACATCCAGCGTTGTCTGTCAGAGAAGAGCCATTCCTCTGTCAGATCGGGCGGACTCGTTTTTAAGGCTGGTTAGCACCATCACGATCTAGTACGTACATGTACGTCAAGTTCATGCATTCATACGCCGGTAAACCTCATTTTACCTTCTCATAACTTTTCTTTCAACTTTTTTGCCATCAATTTCGGGACATACAAAAGCAATTTTTTCTACCATAATATTTTTTTTTTCATATGTTTTTGTTAAATTTATTTTTAGTATGTTTTTTTTTTTCTATTTTGCCATGGCATCATTATATGTCTTCCATTAAGTATAGACCAAATATATATATATATATATATATGAATCAGGTATAACATATTAAGAAACTCCATTCTTTAAATCCGTTTAACATTAATGTTTTAATATATCACGTTTAGACACGGGCTAAGAAGAAACAATGGACCTATTTTCGGGTCATCAGTAAGTTCAATGGCATTGGTCATCACCATACACTGCGCGGACTCCGGCCATAAACTGGACTTTGACAAGTAGAATTGACACCGAACCTGTGCCTCCGTTCTTTTCTTATGTACACAAGGGCACTGTTTTACCGCCATGATAAATGACTTCTCCTAAAATAAGCCGCAGGCCGGCTGAACAACACTGCCGCGCGTTCATTGTGACGTAACGGCGCATTGTGATGCAGTAAACATTCACCTTAATGGGACAGTGTTGCACAGAACTGACGTTTCTACATGTCCATATTGTCTAAGGTTTACGTCAGTCAATCTCTTTATTCAAACTATCAATCGGTTTTTGACGATTTTTTTCTCATAAAAAAATGATTGATTAAAAATAAAACTATGATTTTAAACACTCGTCGATTAAAAAAAGGGGGAATAAAAACGCGCCGTGCAAATTTTTTTATTTGGAAAATCTTGATTAAGTGATATATTGATCCTATTAAATATGTAGCCAGCGGGCTATTTTACCTGCATTTGCTTTTGTGTTAAAACACGTGTCCTTCGAAAGCAACTGACTTGTTATTAATAGGTCTTCACTTCATTAGTTATTTTGGGGAAAATATCTAAAATTGATTTCGCCGGCCTTTCTCAAGAGTCAAATTTGGACATACATTTTTTAGGATAGATATAAACTTGTGTATCATACAACCTGATACCAATGAGTAAAAACGTAAACAGAGTTATTTTAGCATGCAAGATTGCAAATAAAATGCTTTTCATATCATTGATGACTTATGAAACAAGATAATGGAAAAAAGACTTACCTATATTCAAACAGCACACTGAAATAAATAAATAAATAAATAAATAAATAAATAAATAAATGCAAAGATATATATTTCGTTTTAATTTAAATTTATTTTATAGCTATATAACGTCTCATTTAATAGCTAATTTTTTAGTAAACATGAGTTGTATTTTAAGACATTTTTTTTTTTTAATCAACAAATTATTTACTCCTTCAAAAACAAAAAAATAAGATCTTACCTGCTACCGCTAATAATAACAGATTCCTCATCTTATATTGGTATAAAATGACACTAAACAGCACAGTTTGTAAAATAAATGATAAAAAATAAAACAAACTAGAAAAACGAAAAAATAATAATCCAAAGTCGGTACGGCTTAAAGCCGTGAAAGTGTCGAAAAATCGCCTTCACTGCGAGCTGCGTCAAGGCTGGTCCGTCTCCCTTAATGTTGTGTCCGAAAGTAGCGGCAACTCGGTCTGAGGCGTTAGACAGGGGTGCCCACTGTCCCTACTCCGCTTCTCGTTAATTTGAAATCAGATGATGGCTTAATAAGTCACATAATGTTTATAAGTCACATTTATCCTTTCATTTTTAAAGATTGGTGTTGTAAAAGTGTAAAAAGAATTATAGAAAAAAAAATTTATAATTTCAGAAAGTCTCTGAACTACGGAACGGATACATTCGCGAAACAACTTCGATGGAAACAAACAGCACGCACAACGCCAAAGTTATGCAGAGTTTTTGGGGGGATGTATAAAAAAGGGGGAATTATTATGACGTATTTGCAAACAATCAGCGACTGATTTATTATTTGGAACATTGGAAGATTTACGTTGATGCGTTTCCGTTATAATGTAGAAAGCTTCAACTTATTTAGTAATCGGGGCTCACACAGGGCGTACTTGCATTTCAAATTCAGTACGCTTTCTTCAACATGACAAACAATTTCTTAAATCAACATATACAGAGCAAGTTTAAAATATCACAGTGAAAATCTAAATCATTTTTTGTTTGTTTCAAATAATGTGATAACAAGGTTATTCATATTACAAATCCGCAAGTCTTCTCAATTTTGCAATTCAAAAATTAAAATTCAAAATCATTTTTAAAATCATTATGAACATTATTTATATTCATGTGAAAGATGCGATATATATCAGTACATAAAAAATGTGTCGATCGAATTCAATCTTACATTTCTCCTTTGGGGTGCCCCGTTCTTATGCAGATTAGACATGTCAGTGTCATTATGTGATCGTGAACAAGCATTTTGTGAGAACATAAATGTCAATTAGCGAGGAGAGAAAATGACCACTTTCATTTAGACAGCCCACGACTTGTTCTATAAATACTCAAACGGCAATGGCTGCGCCTGACCCCTCGATTAATAAAATCTAAAATGAATAAAAAAGAAACACCAGAAGCAAAAAAAATACCATTCTGATCACTATATTTACAAGAAATTACGTCAGGGAGAAGTGCGTTTGAGAAATCTACATGTGTTTTTTCAGGGGTAAGGCAATGGGTGACCAGTAAAATCATACCAGTCATGGTTGATTATGTTGTCTGTTAACTTAAACGAAATATTAATTTTATAAAAAAAAAAAAAGAAAAAAAAAAACATTCAGATTGCAATTTCAAAGAAAGTTTTGTTTTTCTTAAGTAATGTGAAATTCATGCATTTTGTAAGTGTTGGTAAATGAAAAACTCACATTATATATATGTTTTTTTTTTAAATCACAGCGAGTACAGTTTATTAACAATCATGAAAAAAAATGTATTACATAGTGTACATGTACATGTAAAACTGCGAAAAATTTTGGTTCAGTTCTAACTAATGTACCTCTTATCTATATTTTTCTACGATATTTCCTTTTTAAAATTATCAAGTTTTAATACCAAATTCAAAAGCTGTTCATTTGAAACAATCGATTAAGATTACCGTGAGATATGTGTCGAATGCATGTAAATGTAGTTCATAGTAAAATATCTACATTGTACTTGACTACACCTTCCATATGTTTATGCTTTTCGGGCGATATACTGGGCACATTCTCACTACATAACATCGTTGACGAAACATTGTATACAATTTTTAGAGGACTCGATGGTCGTGGCCATTTTTATAGACTGTATTGATCTCCTTTAGAAGAGCTCTTAATTGAAATATAGGAAAATACCCAAATTGAAATGTGATATATATGGATTTTTTATTTACGAAATAATAGTTTATACGTAAAAAAAATCATATCTAAAAGTTTCTGAGAGATCTGATGGTTAATTTGTTGACAACAAAACCTCCTTAAATTCACTCTAATTCACATCAATTTGATTAAAATATCTGTTCACATTATATTATATTTATATATATTATATTATATTTACATTTTTTCAGTGTCTTTATCTGTGATAACACTACGAATCGATTTTGCAATGAACAGTCCAATAAATTCAAATGACGTATTATTGTTGGGGCGCAAGCGGAGTTTGTATAATTAAAAGAAATGAAAATCGAGTAAATAATTCAATATTCTAATATCTAATCATATAATTGCTAAACATTATATAAGTATAAGTAATAAGGAGTCATTCTTTGAATATTATGAGGTGATAATTTTGGTCGGGGCGTGATCAAATTTGTCATAAAGCCCCTTCGGGCCTTATTGGATTTGACCACGCCCTGACAAAAATTATCACCTCATAATATTCAAAGAATGATTCTTTATTCCTAAAAAAAAATCATTAAACACTAAAATAAAGTATATAACAAGTATTGACCGCTGGTACAGTATTATGAACTGCTTTTGTAAAAAGGATTTTAAAAAATAGTTAAAAATTAATATAAAAATATGAGTTTTGCAGACACATTTCCCTTTTCCACTACCCCTTTTCTCCAAAAGATGTTTTACATTATATTTTGTATATCGATGTCATGGGTTTTCCCTTCCATGTATTGCATGGACTTCGCCCCTCCCCCCCCCACCCCACCCCCAGATATTTTTCATATGGTTTAGTATAATATTTGTGCGATTGTGGGGTAGTACTAATACATTTATACACATGTATCCTTTTTCTACCGTTTTTTAGTCACAGTTCAAAACTCAGTCTTTTAAAGTAAACTGTGATTTTACTCTACTTTTCTCAAACATCGTTCACGCTTTTGTATATGTACACCCCCCCCCCCCCAAAAAAAAAATACAATCGAACAAACTAAATTAAAACCACCCATTCAGACACTGTTAATACACTTCTGAAAATACTAGTAGTACTTTAAGGAGGTAATATGGTCAACAAATTCACATTCAGATCTGCCTGAAATTTGAGGATTAATTTTATTTAGCTATTAACTATCATTTAGTAAAGAAAAAATCCATATATTTCACCTTTTTTTTGGGGGGGGGGGGATTTTTTTCTTAATTTTTATATAGAGCTCTAAAGACTTCTTCTAAAGGAGATCAATGCAGTCTAAAATTGGCCGAGACCATCGAGCCCTATGAAAGAAAGAATTAAGAGAGGACACGATGTGCAAAAATTGATTTAATGTTTTAAATGTTTATCCAAACCCATCCGCGATTTCAAAGCGTGTGTGTATTAACCCACGTATAGATGTATAGACACCGCTTTTGTGTTGTCCCATACTCTGTCCTAGGTTACCTTTCTATAACTTTTTTCTGATTTCATTAAAAGTTACCCTAATAAATACTAGTACCCATTAAGATTCCCCCTCTTTACATACAGATAAATTGACACAAACAAAAATATTTCTCACGGGGATTTATAATGGGAAATATTGACATCCATTCTCCATTCGGAAGTCACTTGGAATACTTTGCACAATTTTTTAACATTACCATACGGGTACTTTTTATGTTGTTTGCAATAGAAAATCCTTGTAGACTTATTTTTTTGTTTTTGTTTTTTTTTGTTTTTTGGATGTGTATTCAAACCTGAAGCGTTAGAGGGGGTGTTTCAAAACAAAAACAAAAAAATGGAATTTTTCATTGAAGCGGATGGATATAGCGTGGGCACAAAAGTATTTATGATTATCGAAATATTAGGCATGCAATGGTGGAAGCAGACACTTGGGACATAGTATAGCAATATCACTTGATACATTTGCTCTCTATATATTTTTTTATTACTTTTGTCATTTCACTTATTGACCGGACATTTCCTATATTAAATTGTTCACTTCTCAAAACTGGAAAATGTAGATACGCTCCAATTACTAAAATATAAGTAGCGGATGTTAATGTCGAATCGTATCTTTTCGGACATTTCCGACAAGCTACAAAACACATTCAGTTGGCGATTACAAAATTAAAATCCATTATACGAGACAAATTCCGGATTAGCTTGGGACTTATTTTTTGCCGATAATTGGTAGATGAACGCCGCCAAAAGGAAAAAAAATACGAATCACTAATATTTTTTTATAATACATAAGACAAATAACAATGCTCTCCCGATTAACTCGTATTAAATTGAAAATATCAAGTAAATAATTTTATGTAGATGACTTTGTATAGATTCTTTAATATAGCAAGGAATTATTCAAATCATTTTTGCATACCTTTTTTTTTTTTTTTTTTTTAGGTAAAACCATCATGGCACTTGCATAACACGCTTTTAACGTGTAAATTTTCATTTCAAGGTTGGCCTGTTGGGGGAATGTTCAAAGATATCTTTAAATGGTAATTGTACGAATTCAAATATTTTATAAATAACTTACAATAAAACAATAAAACAAAATCATTCGAGAGTTATTTTTTTTCTCTCTCATTGTTTGAGTTTATTGCAAAGAATCAGTCGTTTGGTTCTTTTTAAAGATAAAATCAAAGGCCGGAACGGCCACAAAGGCGTCGAGCTGACATTTTTTTTCTTTTATATAGAATGATACCAATAATTTGAATTTCTGTACTAATAGTCATATCAAATGATATTAGAGTTAGAATAGAAAGTATATGAATTATGTTTTCTGCTGCTTTAAAAACAAAAATCAGTATATTTTCTTATAAAATAGGTAGTGGTGCTTTTTTAATACAAAGACTCATCATAATTGCAAAAATCGAAGAAATTCCAAAGTTCAAAAATAATTTGTTTCTTTCTGCTTCAAACAGTCTTGGAACAACTTTCACAGGTTCATAATTTGAATACATTAACAGTGTGTCCCTAATTATAATAATAAAACATACATTTATTTATTTCAATTCCCGTTTGAAACAAGATTTCCTATGGTATGGTTGTTTACAAACAAATCCACAACACGTGCTATCTAAAATGCTCGACCAAACTAACTGCATTATCGAGTTTATTTTTTGCAACGAAATTACTAGATACGTTTATCGCTTACATTTATTTTGGAGACCGTGCCCGATAACAAATAAATTCACATCTAAAATGTTATTTCTATCGGGCACTGTCTCCAATTAAAATGTAAGCGATAAACTAAAATAATATCTAGTGAATCTTTACACTTAGGCCTGATTGTATTCATCCGCCATTTCTTGATTAAGCAAATTTATTCTTATGCAATGAGTTGTCAATCACCAGGGAGGCAAAGTTGGGTTTTTTGTACACAATTTAGTTGAATAAATGGAAAAAAATCTTGTAATACGTTTAATACTTTTAGGAACTTATTTCTTAATAATGCGCATTTAAAAGGCGGTGCAGCGCGTGAATTTTGGACGATTGCCAATCCAGACGATCGCTAGAAGGCTGCCGAGCATTAGCTCGACGCCTTAAAAAGCATGAAATTCTCAAATGACCCGGATGTCTAACGGACTGTAAAGATTTTTTATCGTGCTAGCGCCTACGCAACTTCAATTACATACAAAATAATAATTACTGTAATATCTGTTATGTTGAAACTAATAACAAGTGCTCACTATTTAGCGATATACATGTATACAAAATGAATTTTAGATATTTTTTCTATGTGGAGTTAATAAGATTGATTTTTTGTTCTCCTAGGGGGCATTTCTTCTAGATCCGTGCATTTTTATATTAGGATGAACACATAGAGAGATGCCATAACACTGTTTGTGTTTGACTATAGAATAGATACATTTGATGTATACAACAATATCACCATTGTTAATTACATACATGTCAATTGTATATTTGTTAACTACCATTTTGTCCACTGACCTTTATTTACGTTGTGTACACATCTATTGTATTATATCTTTGTATTGGGAGAGGGCGGTCTAAGTTTTGGAACTTGTGCCCAATCCTAATTGTATTTTTGTACAATAAAAATATGTTCAAATCAAATCAACGATATCACCAAACTCATTACAGGAAAACAAGCTTATAACGAGAACAACCCTATTATGTAAACAAAAATAGTGCACAACGCTATAAATTATATCATAAATTGTTTGTTTAGCGATGTCCACAACATTTGATGTCACATCAACTTCTCTGGTTACCTGGCAAGGAGTTTCTACGGTAGATATCACGGGGACAGGCATTAAAGCTTTGTTTTCACCAGGACGAGATGCGGGAGAGTGTTCTACTGAAGGATTTCTTCTGATTTAAAACAATGATGTGTTGTAAGAACGGAAAGAACTCTCATTGTTTCAATTGTTCATAAACATAATATGGCGAGCCTCAAATCCACTACCGTTAAGGCAGGGACGTATAATTATACTAACGGGATAGGCAACTCTCGCAAGTCTCGCCGAAATCACGCGGTACGTGATTTCGTAGGTCATTTTTAACTGCATATATCTATGATGTTACCAGATATATCGTTACAAAACCTTTAAAAAACTATCTTAAAATTATTCTCGAAATGTTATTTGTACTTTGCAACCCTGAATTGATCATAATTACGACGAAGTTCTTAAAACCGTGAGACCCGTTTTTGCCCCATTTCCGAGAATACGTAGAAATCGACGTTTATTTCCTTAATATCTAAATTAATTTACAACATATAATTAAAAATGTATGAAAAACCTATCCCTTTAACAAGAGGAAATAAATAATCTAATAGAAAACGATATGTTTTACTGGGATTAAACAGAGTTTTAAAAACTTATCAAGGCTCGCGTGATAGTTTGGGAAGTAAACATGGCGAATGTAGAAGTTGCCTATCCCATTAGTATATACGTCCCTGGTTAAGGTAAGTTTTTGATGTAGCTTTCAAACAGTCCGGTTTAAAGTGACTCCAGTCGCAATACAAATTTGCGAAAGTGCGTTTAGCAAGAGGCTTGACAGAAAACAATTCGTCTGCATCCGTGAGGACATTTCTGTTATTAGTCAAGAGACTGGTGGTATTGTGGTCAATTTGTTCATAAGAAGTTGTAAAAATTCCATAGGGCAACATATCTTGTCCCATTTTGCGTACATTCTTTTTATCAGTATTGTTGCCATCATTGTCGATTTTTCTGCAGCGTGTCCTGTTTCAAAGTAATTAAAAATATTTTCCAGTATCATCCAGATGAAATGTGATGTCTGATGGTGGAATTCCATTCCTCTGGAAACAAAGTGAACAGTTAAAAAACATCGTAGTGGAAGGCGGAGAATAGTTGAGGATGTCTTTGCCCCCTGGATTTAAATGTAGATTTTGTGCAGATCTGTCTCATCTATAATGGCCTTGTGCTGTGTGGGCTTGGATAATCCTTGCTTTGTTCTTGCTTTTAATAGTTCATTCAAAATACCATTTGGTGTCTTAAATTCCATATCGTGCACAATATCAATCTCCCTCTTAAGGTCTGCGAAATGGCGATGGATGCCGGCTCTTATATTGATGAGGCTATTCTTATGATTAAATGGTTCCTCATTCTGAGATTCACTTTCCTTTGATTTCTTAGGTTGCGGTCTCGCCTCACAATAAAACCTCTCTAAAGAATTATTCAAGGTAAAAAGGTCATCACTAGCTAAATCAATTTCATGGCCGTTAATTTTGAGGATCCATTCTGCAATGAAGATAGCATTTATATAACATATGGACCACAGTTTGATTGTTTGATGAAAAAATACAACAAAATTTGGTTTCATTTGCTTTTATATTCATGTCAATGTCAACTACTGAATATTTGCTCACTGCACTGAGCGTGCCACGGATGGTAAGTACATGTACTTGGACTATTTTTTTTCCTCACAGAGTGTTGCGTTTTGTGTTGGAGGCTTGTCTGACCTCAAACAGTTTGTCCATTCTATATCTGTTGTTATTTTAAACTTCTTCTTTTTTTCGGTGAATCCTATTAGATCATGTCATTAATTTTAACATCGTTTTTTCTATTAAATCTAATTGTTTGCTAACACAGTTGACATTGCTGAAGGTTTTGGCCGATGATAAATTGGTTGGAACTGGATCATGTTTATATAGCTTTATATTTGAATTACAAATAATAAAGAAATAGAAGGAATCATATTTTGTGGATGTAAATATAATTTCATAAAGGATTAAATATTGATTAAACATTTGCAGGTTAAGATGAAATTGAGAAAAGCAATCACATAGTGATATTGAAGAACTCTGATGGATTAAAAACAAAAGAGATACATTTATAAAACGCGTTTAAAACAAAATATTTACATTTTCCAGTGTCTCTGTCTGTGATAACACTTCGAATCGATTTTGTACTATACAGCCAAATAAATTCAAAAGACGTATTGTTGGGGGCACAAGCGGGTTTGCATAATTAATAGTATAATATTTAATCGTACAACTGCTGAAAATTATATAAATATAAGTATTAAGGAATCATTCTTTGAATATTATGAGGTGATAATTTCGGTCGGGGCGTGATCAAATCTATCATTCATTCATTCATTATTTCTTTAAGCTTTGCAGCTCATCAGATTTTACAAATTTAAACATATTAAAGTACAGAAGTGGGTATTTTACAGGAGACCCTATTTCATTGTACATACATAATTATGAAAATTTGACATAAGTAAAGGCGAAAAAAATAAAAAGAACAACATCTACCCTTAATTACATATATCGTTTCTTAATTTCATACTATAATAAATGTATTTGCCGAGGTTACACATATCTTTAAAATTTTCGTTATTAAACAATTGCAACAGCTTGAACATCGATGGTTTCTCATAAAAATACTTTTTAATGTATTTTTGACGGTATCCAGTATATACTGGACACACTAAAATAAAATGGAATTCATCTTCAACATAATTTTTACATGAAAAGCAGTTCCTTTGGGCTCTTTGTGTATTATTGTACCTTCCAGTTTCGATAGCTAAACGATGAGAGGACAGTCTTAATTTTGATATACACTGTTGAAATTTTACAGGAATTGACTTTCTAAGGTAATATTGAAGATAAGATCCATCCACTAAATATTTATAAAAATGACATTTCTGCGAATTTTCTATTTTACCAAAAATATCTTGTTTAGCCAGGTCTACGATTCGTTGATTTATGACTTTTAGAGTTAGTGAATCAATTGTTTGTTCATTATCATAAAGCCATTCGGGCTTCATTAGATTTGATCACGCCCTGACCGATATTATCACCTCATAATACTCAAATAATGATTCCTTATTCCTTAAATATAATTACAATATGTAACAGTTATCATAAAAGAGACTAAAGGTTTTGCTATTACGACCAAGAGACTAATACGATACATGTACTCTGTCCAAAGACTCAATCCGTATTTCGCTTAATTACTCGATATTTATGAATACCTCAAACGATGCTCATTCAAAAGTAAGGCTAATTTCCTAGATTTCTTCTTTAAACGTCCCTTCACGCTTATTAGTTTAATACACGGCAAAATCAATGTGATGTCTACGGGGATTCTGTATTGCAACAGACCCGGATTGTAACGTTGAAAGATTGTGCGAGGTATTCCGAGTGACTTCCGAATGGAGAAAAGATGTCAACATCTCCCATTATATATCTCCGTAAGAAACCTGTATTCGTTCTTGGATTTTTTTCCGCGTGAACAATGATGAAGTGTGAATGAAGATATTTTCCCTTTAATCTTTTTCAATTGCACTTCTTTCACTGGTATGTGTATTTTTGTTAAAAATCGTCCAAGTTAACTGCATGTATATTGGGACAGAGTAGAGCACTCGGCCAATATCATGGCAAATACACTGATAAAAGGTTTCATACGTTGAACTTTTCACTCTGCGTGTTGTCAATAAAAGGAACGGACATGACACCATTTAAATTCGAAAAGTTAAGTAGCATTATCGCGTTAATGATCGACAGATATATACTAATTCTAATCATCAAAGCTAATAAACAACAGATGGGAATCGGTCTAACCTTCTAACAAAAATTAGCTCGTAGAAGTTTAATCAACCTAATTGTCAATTTATTCGTCAAATTTGAATTAAATAAAACTGATCGACGTATCCGAGAAAATGTTAAGGAGAATGGTGACGAATTCATTACCGGAAGTGGTCAAATGCGCTTGGACTTGGTGTCTGTATATATATTTTAAACGCACGTGCGCGCGTTCATTCGGCTACATAATATGTGCATGTATAGACTGCTAACAATGAAGATCTTTTTTCTCTTTGTCAGTATCTACATCCCGTTCTCAAGTTCGCGTGAGTACCATCTGTCAATATGTTGGTTTATTTAGAGAGTGAATTATATAGCTAATATATTTACACTCATATAATGGTACCGCTTGTTACACTGTTTAGAGGGCTATGTTTACTTTCAAAGGAAATTTTCAATTTTTAAAGTCAAAATATATGATGGTTTAAAGCAAAACAAGCTATAATTTGTGTCAATTTTGAATGGCAGTGAGAACCCCATGTGTTTGTTTACTTATAAAAGTTATCTTTATTCTGTAATTTACAATGGTAAATTCCATCTCGTTACAAAGATATAGAATTTTAATTGTTTATTGTAATGCCTTTTTATGAATATTGATGAAGGAAGAGCGAAACCGACCTCACTGCGCATCTCCGCGCGAAATTAGGTGGCCATAATTGTTTGCCCAATTACATTACTCGATTTTGTATATGCTTAACAGTTGATACTTTGAAATATATAATATATTTTGAGTGTAATACGTTTGTCATTCATGGTACCATTACTTTTGAATGTTTAAATAGGATAACAGTCACACGAACTAAAAATAGCTCTATGTGGAAAACGCATAAGCTACGTCATTGTTCAAGGGAAGTACATGTTCATGCTCACACGCTTGTGATTTTGTTTTCTTTGTTCGTACTCGTATATAGGACAAATTTATGCTTTACTGGAAAAAAAATATATCCTTTCCTTCGTGAAACTACAACGATTTTTAAGGTGTTGCCCCCATCAAGTTTTGTAAGATAGTCTAAAATTAGCTGTCGATATCACGTGATGGATTCGTTATTCATGAGGAGGCATTACTTTCCTGGCAGGTTAATAAGAATATTTTTATTGTTTTAAATTTGATATCTTTATTACATGATCGAATTGGGCATTATAATTAGCATAAAGATAACTTTTGAAAGTAATCAAACACATGTATTTTCCCGATCTTTCAAAAATTATAGCGTGTATAGCGTGTATTGCTTTAAATGATGGTTTATGGTCAAAAATATCATAATCAAGTTTTAGTTAATATATCTGAAGGACTTGATGACCATCCAGCCCCCTTATATCTTATATTGTGTATTATTCCTACTCACGTTAAAACACTGTATTGTATAGGTATTGTTGTGCCCCTTAGATCATTAATAAACGAAAACTGAAACTGCTTATCTATGTAAGAAACTAACATGATCAACACAAATAAATCCAGATAAAGTACAAATATATGGTATACATTATATTGTAACGAACATAAAACCACATCAATAGTAACGTATATTTAAAACCATTGTAACTGAAGTACTATAGTCTGTCCCAAGATATTTATGCCGCACATTTGGACGATTTTTGATAAAAATACACATACCTTTGAGAGAAATGTAATTGAAATCGATGAAAGGGAAAATTTCCAATATATCTTCATTCACACATTATCGTTTTTCACTCAGAAAAATTCACAGGAACGAAAACCGATTTCTTACGGAGATTTATAATGAGGAATGTTTACATCTTTTCTCCATTCGGAAGTAACTCGGAATACCTCGCACAATTTTGCAACGTTATCATCCGGGCTGTTTCATCTCTTTCACAATGGAAAATCCCCGTAGACTTTTTATTTTTAGCCTTGCATTGAAACCCTACAAGCTAGAGGGGGCGTTTCAAAGAGGAAATCTTTTTTTCATACTATTTGATGAACATTTTTTGAATCCAGAGGTATTTATAAATAAAGAATAATTTAAGAAAATGTGCGGGAAAAATAACTTGGGATAGAGTATAGTATTAAATGCGAAAGTTCTGAACACTTCAGTTGAAAAACTTTAAAAATAATCATTATAAGAAAAAATGATTATTAATCATATCTGTCCTTAATCGGGAAAAATGTCGGAAAAGAAAAACTTGTGGTACCCAGTATAATTTGAATTATTAAATAAATAAATATATCAAGAAGGTGACGAACAAAATATATGAACTGAAATAATACGGAAATGATTGTACTAGTCTTAGTTCAACGTAGTATTAAAAAAAACACACAAAAACTAAAAAATGGTAGCTATGAATTTTCCGATGAAGGGGTGATGTATTTTACATCGATGAAGCTGTTATCCTCTTTTTGATCATCCAATAGATTCCCTCAGGTCGTCCAATGGGTGTCCCACCCCCATACAGAGTGGGGTGGATGAGTGCTTCAAACCTCGGGACCCTTGTTGCTATCTGGGGACACGCTTTGACCACAATGGATGTTTCATGGGATGTTATTCCTCCTGCCTCACTGGTGAGAGAGAGAGAGAAAGAAAGAGAGAAAGAAAGAGAGAGATAGAGGGTGAGAGAGAGAGAAAGAGAGAGATAGAGGGGTGAGAGAGAGAGAAAGAGAGGGAGAGAAAGAGAGACAGAGAGAGAGAGAGAAAGAAAGAGAGGTAGAGGGTGAGAGAGAGAGAGAAAAAGAGGGAGAGAAAGAGAGACAGAGAGAGAGAAAGAGAGGGAGAGGAGAGATATACATAGACAAAGAGAAAGAGAATGAGAGAAAGAGATAGAAAATACTTACTGGGTTATCTTTTATTCCAGACGTTGACCCTGCTACCTGTAACACCTGCCCTGACCCAAATATCAGCAAATGTCTCGTAAAGCCCCCCGGGTGTCGAATCATGACCCACGACTTCATGGGCCTTGACTTCGCCCACGGGTGCTTCCAAGAATGCTCTGTGACATGTTAGAGGTAAAATAAAAGAATGAATCAGAACCAAAAGTGTTTGTTTCAACTTTAATTTCAGTTTTTTCCACTTGATGAACAGATAAGAAGCAGATACACTGACCGAGGCACCGCCTCTCACTCTAAGTTAAGACACCTTCTTGTTTGACAAAATTTTAATTAATCTGGAAATGCTAAATGGTTTGAACTATTATGATTAAAATAATTTAGTGAAGAGAATGAATAACATCTATTTGATTATGTTTTGCTTTTTTTTTTTTTTTGGACACTTTCTAAGAGGTTAAAAAGCAACATTATTTATGTACAAATTGCATACCCTTTTATGGTCAAATTTGTTTCTCAAAGAGTAAATTGTTTGTTCTAAAACATGGACGGTCAAAACACGTTTTATGGTCATCCCTTATACATGCTCCAAAACAATTCTTACTTCAGAAATGAAATTGTGACCCACGTAAAATGCACAATTTAGTTGGTATCCATTTTACAAGATTTATTAAAACTCTGCAAACTAAAAACAAATATTCCGCGAAGTCGGGAGTCGGTGGTAGGAGCTCATTGACCGTCGCCCACCAACTGCTGGAAATTGTACATGGCAAAAAATTAAATATAGATAGCGAAACAGATTAAGCAATACAGAATACCAGAAATTTAAATGTAAAGAGGAATTTATATTCACTCTTTGCCCCTTACGCCGTTTGTGACGTTATAGCAGCTTTACGTCAAGCGCTGTTGTATGACGTTATCCTTTTCCCCACACCGCACTTGCGATAACGTGTAGAAAGATGTGATTTTTAACAGCAACGTATTCAACATATATATGGCGCATTCAGTTGTAATATGGATTGTCTTAATCACCCCAGTTTTTTAGAAGCCGTAAGGGAATTTGATCCCTCTAATTTATTTATTTTTTATCGATTTATCAGATTTTCTTTTCTTAAATCATGAAAATATCATCATACTGTGTATTACTGTATTTTATAAATCATTCAATACACATATAAAAGCTTTAGATATTTCATCAACAATAAGTAAAATTAAACACCAAAGAATAATACGTAAATAATCCGTCACAATAAAGCATGTCTCAATAATATCTCAACTTATCTATATTAAACCACCTGCAACAAAAAATAATGCTATCAAATATTGTTATTTTAATTTTCTCACATAAACAGATAAAAAAAAGTTATCCTAGCTTAAAAATACAATTTTCTACTTGTAAGTGTCGGTCGCGAAATTTTCATGCAGATACATGTAGTTTCACTCCGTGTATAATGTAGAAGTAATTTCAATAAATTAATTGTGAATTACAAAATATTACTTTTGAACTTGAAATATGATATTGAATAAATCCTGGTAGTCCAATTAATTCAATACACACTCTTAATTTTTGAAATTGCCATTTTAAAACATGTACACACACGCAACTCTACTCTTCAGTGTTCAAAAACCCGTGAAATACAGAAAAGCACTGCTTTCCGCAAAGATGCACATCGCATAAAACACACCCATAGGATGTGTCTTTCCTTTTCTTGGGAGTTGATTTAGAACAGTTTTTGCAATATGATCTTTTAATTGATATTTTTGAAAGCTTGTGGATGGTAGGGGGCGGAAGCTGTTTTTTTTTTCGAGGTTGTCTTAACAGGTGTGCGGAATTTACCAATCAGTTGCTGTGCAAGCGCAATGCGGTAGTCAAGCTGTCGATACTTCTTTTTAGGTAGACTTGGCAGACTCTCTTTCATGATGATAAATGTGTTAATGATAGCAGTGTTGATGAGAAAATGCAAAACGTATTTCCACCATTTTTTGCTTGGTCTGCCGACGGGGTATTTCGATCTTAATTGGTCGAAGATGTCAACACCTCGGAAATATTGTTGATAGAGGCCAACACTTTCCGGGCGAGGAACAGAAATGACTGTTCCGTCTTTTAATCTCCTAGATGCGTTAGTGCTCCTACCCAAGGGTGATGCGGCGGTTGAGAGTACAGCAACGGGTTTACTGTCCATCCACAGGGTCGCAGTCGAATTTCCATCTTGCCTGTGCATAGAATACAAGATAGAATACAAGATATGAGAAGGAAAGCATTGATACATGGTTAGCAAAATAAGAAAAACTAATAAGGACGGACAATGATTCAACATTTCGATCATCATATAAATTTATATTTCATCATAAAATATCTTGAATGTTATTCAATATGTAATACCATGTTATATTTTTAAGTATAACTTTTTTTAATATGAGTAAAGCTGGACCCCGTGACATCGAAATCCCCACTATTAATAAAATATCAATTTCAATCTTTCACAACTTATTGTTGTATCGATAAAATCACATATAATGTAATTGTGCACATCGTGTTAATTCAAAAATAACATACACTTGACAAATTCACAAAACTGCACAAAAAGCTCTGATGGATCAAGACATCGTGTAAATATTCAATCATACCTAATTAAAAAATCGCCTTGTGTCATGTTTGGAACATTTTTCAAATCTGCAGGAAATCCTTTCCTATTTCGGACAATGGTTCCGCATGTGAAAATTTTCTTAGCAAGCAATGATCTGGCAAGTGACACTGATCTGAAAAAGCTGTCGTAAAAGATGTGGAAGTTTTTGTTTTCCAGGCCAGCGGTTAGCTTTTCTACGACTGCTTGTCCGAGTGCTACCCCTCGATATTGCTCTCTGCCCAGGTAAAGATCTAGCTGATGGCAGAATCCGGTCAGACTATCGCATCGCAACCATACTTTTAAGCCCCATCTGGTTGGTTTTAACGGAATGTACTGCTTTGCCTAGAAAATTTACCAACTTATTTCTATGTAAAATGTACTAATAGGGTCATGTAAAGTACCACAAATTAATTGGTGCAATTATTTAATATCATGAAATTGGTTTCAAAATTAATTTATTCTATAGACCTTATGCCGGCCTTTGTAGGCAATCATTCCTTCGTCGACAGTCTGATGTTTGCGAGGCTTGTAGACTTAGCTGGTGTTATCCGTAATATGGTTCATGACTGGGCGGATTTTACATAGAGGATCATCAAAATCATCCGAACTGCAGTGTAGATACTGAGTTATCTTCTCATACCTCCTCACGGGCATGACGCCTTGGAAGCCAGCATTAGCAAGAAATTTGTTCTTGGACCAATGTAACTTATAGTCAGGAAGTCTATTCACCCCCATGAAAATAAGAATACCTATATAGGCCCTTATTTCGTCAGAAGTACAGTTGTACCACAAGGGATCATGACCTGAATTAATGAAAGTGCTCATCAACCACCAGAAAATTGGGTAAACATGTTAAATAATAAATCAATTAGCACATGCGCGCATCAAGCGGGGGGAGGGGGGCGGGGGGTCCTGGAAAAATCAAATTAAATTCACATGGTAAAGTGTTACCAAAAGTAGTTTAACAAATAGACCAACAATTGAACGATAAAAACTACATTTTAAAATTCAGTACTAAAATCAAATAAAAATCGTTGTGTGTGAACGTGTGCATGCGTTAATGTTCTCACTCCCTATAAGTAAACGTAAAATATAAAGGCTGGTGTCTGACACTGAAACATAAAGGGGAGATGTTATCATTCTGAATTCATTTTTCCTTTCTAAAAATTTTCACTGCAAAATTAGTTTAGAAAATAATAATGAAGCATAATCAGTGTTTTATTCTTAAGAATGTATCATATTTGATTATTTATTTCAAATAGAGAGAGAGAGAGAGAGAGAGAGAGAGAGAGAGAGAGAGAGAGAGAGAGAGAGAGAGAGAGAGAGAGAGAGAGAATTTTTACATGTGCTAAACTATGTCTTAAAATCCGGCGGTTTTTTTTTCTCTCGTTTTTCTAGTTTTTGTAACTTATAAGGGAAAAAAAATACATATCTGTTCTATGGTAGTATCTTTAAAATTGGATTAAGTTTGGAAAACAACCTGTTAAAGGTAAAATTAATTAAATACCTTTTCTCTGCTGTACTTCAGCTGCATGCTTATTTGTCCCTTCGGTTATTTGATGCAAACAGCTTTCACTGAACAATAACTCGAAGAAATCCTTCTCACTTGCCGTTGTCGATAGAGAGTGAGACGGTCCCACAACACATAAAAAAGGCGGAACATCAACGGCGTCTAAAACAGATGACCAATGGGGTGCTAGCGGGTCCAGTACAGGTGCTTGAATTTCCTCATCATCACTGTCATCGTCAGATGAATATATAGTAAGGCTCTCAGAACTTGACTCGCCGTCATCGAAACTTTCGTCCGAAGAAGTATCATCGAATAAATCGATGGAACCAGACATAATAGAAAGAATACCTCAGCAAAATATTTCGGTCTTAATGACGTAATTTTATTACGTTTATATTTCATTATGAGGTCACTAACGTCTTTGGATAACTGTAGCAATAATTAGCGCTTTTTTGAGGCTGTATTAGTCAATGATAAAAAGTGCGTTAAAGTGCGTGATTGTGGGGCAAAGGTATATGCGTCAAAATGCGTGACGGTGGGGCAACGGTATATGCGTTTAAGTGCGTGATTGTGGGGAAGGGGGTTAATAGATAACTTACAAAAAAATAGATGGTGAATTTAGAGTGTCCAGATCAAAGTCACTCTTCAGTGACAGGGGAGAAAAGGGAACATTATGATGATAGGTGATAGTAAAAGTTAGGAACAAACAAATATGCTTCATGTGTACGCCTTTGCAAAAATGAAATATACAGATAAATATTGATAAAGTTGCTCTAATGTACATTGAATAAAGGTTTTATCAACTGC